>JASAOG010000132.1:1862500-2062057 GCA_030265305.1 Biomphalaria pfeifferi
ACTGATAACGCGGGGCCTAGTCTAGGTGGGAATAAGGGGAATAAGTGAAAATTAAGATTTTGTATTAGAAAAAAGTTCGACTTAGAATTTTTTTATATTCTTTACTAAGAACAAAATTGCGATCAAATTAATTTTAATTTACAAACCTTGCACCTATGGCACATTTATATGCCAGTGACTATAAAAGTAAATAAAGAATTGTAACTTGTGATTAAGATGTAAATTTGCCCGATTATTACATTTTATTACATGAAAGCTGACAATGTTTTTTTTTCTTTTATCGCGCGTTAGGATTGGTGTTTTCCTTACTGAATGACACCCAAAAGTGACAATTTTGTCTATTTTTCAGCAGATTTTTATGAGTTTTCAGGAGATTTTAATAAGTTCAGGAGATTTCCATGACTTTTTCGTATGTATTCTGCAATTTAATAAGTACACCTAGAATTAGCGCGGGGCCTATGGAAGCGCGGGGCCCACTGCGACCGCATAGGTTGCAGTGGCCTAAGACCGGCCCTGATTTTAGTGTTTTCAATCATATCCCAATTGTCTGAGTTGCCCTTTTTTAAATCTATGTCCAGTAATATATTTTTGCAATACGAGTTTTCCAGTATGTTAGTTACAAATTCTAAATATAGAAAAATTCCCGACCTGGTGAATCTTCTTCCTCTTCCTCTTCTAGTCAGGTTTATTTGCTGCTGAGCTGTGAGCTCTTTTGCAGACTGTGCCAAGGACAAATAGTGTGCTGTTTTCTTCAGTTGTTCAGCACTGCAGTGGAAGTAGGGTCTGGATTAGGAAGGGGCATTCAAAGAGGATATGGTTTAAGGTTTCATAAGGTTAGGCGCAGTGTCTGCAAAAGTGGAGTTTATTTTGTTCAGATGGTAATTTAATAGTGGTGTGTGTCCTGTTTTAGTTGGAAAATTGTAGATTGTTCTTTACAGGGGGAGGAAGTTAATACTATCCAGTTTGTTAGGCACTGTCCTTTCTTTGTACATGCTCTGCCTGTGTTTCCTGATGCCCATTGGTTGATCAACTCCTCTTTGTGATTGTTGACTAACATTGACCTTAGGGTGAGGTAGTTAACAGGTCTATCTGGTTGTTCCATAGCTGAACCTGCCTTTTATAGCTTATCTGCCTTTTCATTTCCCATGATGCCAATGTATCCAGGGATCCACTGTAGTGTGATATTGATATTTAATTTTGGTATCATCTGGTGGATTATCACAATGAGTGTTGTCAACTCTCTTGGGCTGTTTGAGGTGCTGCTGTTAAGTGCTTGCAGAGTGGATTGGGAGTCTGTAGAGATAAAAATATCTGATGGTGATTGCACTCCTTCATATAATTCTTTTCCACTGTCTGTAGTGCTATGGTAATTGCCTCAATTTCGGCTTGAAAATTTGGGCAGTAATCCCCACAGGGTGCACTTATTTCAAAGTGTTTATTTTTGGGGAAGACCAGGAAGGCACCAAGACCAGCAATGATGGTGGCTTTGAAGGCCGATCCGTCGGTATATATATGGATAGCTGTTTTTGGATAGCTTTTAATTGTTTCGAGCGTGCCTACTTTGAGCTCCAGTGGATTTGATTTGATTAAGGCACTTTACGCAGACGACCTTTAAATTTGGACTACAGAGAAATATCCAGTGCTGACTAGATCTAAATTAAACAGAGCCCTCACAACTATCTGCACGTTTTCAAAATTATGGAAAATGGAAATAAACAAAGAAAAGTCAGTTTATTCAAACTTTAGCCACAGCAACAAAATAGCAAAAAGAAACTACATCCTAAAAATAGACTCTCAGCCAATAAAAAAAAGAAAAAAATCCAACATATCTTGGTGTAAAATTAGACCAAAGACTGTCTCTAAAATACTTTATGGCAGATTTAAAAGAAAAGGCATCACAAAGATAAAACATTATAAAACACCTAGCAGGAACATCCTGGAGAGCTGAAAAGAAAACCTTAAGACAGTTATACACTGGATACGTCAGATCTGTCATGGATAACTGTCTTTCCATACAAGTAGCCGCTAACAAAACCTATCAATCATCATTAGACACAATCCAAAACCAAGTCTTGCGTCTAATTAGTGAAGGTATGAGAACTACTCCCACAGCAGCCTGTGAAATAGACTTCAATATTGAACCTCTTAAGTTAAAGCGCAACAGAGCAGCATTAGAAGCTATTGAGAGATACAGAAAGTTGGAGGACGATCATCCAAATAAATTACTAACACAGAGAAATAGGAAAAACAACAAAAAAAAAAAGCAAAGGACTCTGATCCAACTTACTGACGAACTAGCCCTAAAAAGCCCTAAAACACCACCTACCCAATAACAGAGAAAAAATTACCAGATTTTCAAACATAACGCCCGGACTAAACTACAGACAACCAACCATTAAAACACATTTACTAAATAACACCTTAACAAAAGAATCAAAACCTCGTGAATCAAAAACAAAATCAGACTGTTGAAATTATAATGTGGTAATGCTCTGCAATGCTTTTTAAACTGCCACCTAACAACACGACTATGGTGAATGAAAAATAGATACGTTAATGGAAGTGAAAGATACAATTTGATATATTTGTCATTTAATTACAAAGAGCAATATTTATTATAAGAAGAGAATGACGTATGTTTCGTGATAAAAAATGCAACGCGTGCGGTTCATATCAGTTATTTACATTTCTTTCTTATGCTTATTAACGAAACTAATTTTTACGGTTGGGGGGTCGCTGCATAAATGAGAATTTAAGAAAGGGGTCGCCGAGTCAATAGAGCCTGTAGAATTTTTTAAAATAAAATATTTTTAATGCAAATTTCTACTTTGATAATGTGTATGTTAAATCAAACCCATAAGTGACTTGAGCTGTTTTTTGTTTTTTTTTTACTTTCAAGGTATTAACTCTTTCAGTGCGAATTATTTTGATAGAAAAAAAAATTGAGTTTTTCATCATTTACTCGCTGAGAGTAACGCCGCACTGAAAGAGTTAAAGCCATGGCGATGAAACGAAATGTGGGCAAAAGGATTATAAAAGGTTTTAAGGACTTTTGGAGAAGTGAAGAACTGCAAGATTTTACAGTCAAAATTGGTTCATCCAGGTTGAGGTGTCATAGGCTCCTGCTGGCAGCATGTTCTGAGTTTTTTAGAGGACTTTTTAGATCAGGGCTGCAAGAAACGGAATTGAAGTGTGGGACGTTACAAGACACCTGAAGTGAGACTTTTGAGGTGATCCTGGAGACTCTGTACATTGGTCATTGTGCTTTGACCAATGACACTGTCATTGACGTTTGGAGAGCTGCACACCAATTACAGATACACTTTCTAATTACTGAGTGTGAGGGATTTGCAAAAGAAACATTGTCTTCTACCAATTACATTGAATACTATACAATTGCAAAACTTCTCGATTCTACAGAAGTATTAGAAATTGTTTGGCCTTTAATTCTCAAAAAATGCACATTCTTTCTTGCAAACCGACCTTTTTTAATTCTGAGATGAACGTTTTGGATGTTTTAAAAATCAAGATCTTAAAATAACTTCAGAAGATGATGTAGTTCATGCCCTTTTGAAGTGTGTGGAATGTAAGCCTTGCGAAGAAGAAGACTCAGACAAGAAACATTCGGATCGGAAAAGAATCAAAACGGGGCATAATAGTTTAAAAACATCAGACGTGAAACAGCCAAACAAAGACATGACAGTGTCTATAAATGATAGCAGAAAAAAACACCTTCCAGAGTTATTGACAAATACAAGAACTTGTTTATTAAGCATGAAGTGTTTGGAAATGTTGAGTAGTCATCCACTTGTAAGAGAAACCAAAGAAGCCACGGACATTATTATTGATTCTTTATTGTACCAGTCTCAAGTTGGCAAACGCAATGGACACTGGCCACCTAGGGCTATTTATAGAAATACTGGCAACTATATTAGCGCTGCTATTGCTAAATATACAAACATAAAGGATATAAAACTGAAAGCGTTTTCGTTTTCATCAAAGCAATGGCTCCAACTTTCTGATTTGTTCAGCAGCTTTAGGGTGACATTTGTTGCTATCGATAAATCTCTTTACGCTTTGGGGTATTCAACTACAAATATAGGGGCCAATACATTTCCCTATATCAGCAGTGTGCTCAAGCTTACCAATGGCGTTTGGTCTGAAAAATATATTTCTTTAACGCTACCACCCGAACACTTCGTCCTAGCGGTTGACGCTTTCGTTTATATTCTTGTACCTTCAAGTCAAGAAGTCAGGCAGCTGAAACCAGTAACAGGAGGATTTATACGGAAGACCGATTTTCCTTATAGAGGGACAATATACCATGTGACCAACCATGAACAATTTATCCTTGTGTTTTACAAGTTTAACAATCAAGACAAAGTAGCTGTTAGTTATTTTGATACGTCACAAAACACATGGAAAAGACTTGTTATTTTTAATGCCCCTGACCCTAAAGGTATGATTAGTTTTAAAGATTCTAACATAACTTATCTCATGCAGACCAATGGGAATCTTTGGATGGTTGAGTCGGTTGAGTCACAGTCTTTAGATATTAAATTCAAATATTGGGCCAAACTTTGGAGCTGTGACTGGACACTTCATGGAGTGGTTATTTTTAGAGATGAACTCTACATTTATAGAGTCAGGTCTGAGGCTTTAAAGCAAGATGTGCAAAAACAATGTTCTTTGAGTGGCATTTTCAATCAAATAGTGTACATGGAGAGTGAAGATACAGTACCATCAACATTTATACCAGTAACATTAAGTCGACAATGTTTACAGAAGCTTTAAAGGACGATTTTCAAAGACAAACTTCTTAATTTTTATTTTTTTATCAAATAGTTTTCGTGGAGAGTAAGAATGAAGTAGCATTAACGTTGAAACCATTAAGATTATGTCGACAATGTCGTTAAATATTTTTTCAAGACATGATTTTAGACTTAGATTTACTTCTGTTCAAAGAAATTTATATTATTATTATTAGAAAAGTCACAAAAATACATGGGAAGTATAGATGATTATGTATCAGAAGAAACAAAAAGAAATTTACATTTTTATTGCATTGTCTTATTTTATTTTGATCCACTTCTTAACGCTATATTAATGATCTTCAAACTAAGGTTATTGATTATATTACCTTATACCCTGTGTCCGGCTTCGGATCGAGACAGCTGGAGATCACTTACAAAGGCCGCGTGTTATTTGAAGTCAAAAGAAAATCTAAATCGATCACCGGTGGACAATGCGCTGGATGTGGCAAAGTATGTAGCATACACACGGGAAATACTGCATTTTTCATTAATCATCGGACTCAAAAATAATAGTTCGCCTTATACCCTAACATGTTTTTTTTACCTTTGCCCACTCAATAGTTTTTAAAGAAATAGTTGGGTTTTTTTTGGCCTTTCATCTACAGACTGTTGAAGCCGTCTCAACAAAACAGTGCTGAAAACTTTGCCCGGGATAGAGAGGAGAGTAATACCCCTCCAGTTGTTGCAGTCTGCCAAGTTGCCCTTTTTTGGAAGCTTTACAATCCCTACTTTTGCCAGTCCTCATGGACTTTAGAAGTTCGCCAACAGAGATTTAAGAGATCAGTCATTCTGTTAACAATGCACTGTCCCCCATGCTTTAGAAATTCTGCTGATATCATGTCTAGCCCTGGTGCTTTGTTATTCTTTAGCATTGCAATGGTCATGGTGACCTCCTCAGCAGTTATTGGGTCTGTCTTGACCTCGAGATCATTGTCTGGAGAGGGGTCCTTGAATATTTAAGTTAGATCTGGCAACAGTTGGTTAAGGGTCTCTTTGCTCTACCCATCTTGCATCCTGTTCTTATTTCGTTAACAAAGTTTTGCCTTGCTTGTCTTTTATCGGTGCCCCATGTCCACTCTTTGCTCCAGTGGGATCTCGAACAATACAATGGAGAGTCTTTGTGTCATTTCTGCATTCAGCTGCTTGTGCCTCTTGACCCTTCTGTTCAATCTAGTCCCATTTATCTCGTCGACAACTTCTCTTTACTTTCAGATCTGCTTCCCTATAGGCTTCTTCCGCTAGGCTGCGATCCTGTGTTTCATTTTTCTGATCTCGTCTACGTTTGGCCTCTTTCCTCTCATCTATCAATTTCCATGTTCTGTCTTGTATCCACCGTTCCTTGTATGAACCTCGCCTCCTTCCAATGACTTCTTCCGCGCACTCAGTAGTGGTATATCTGAAGTTGGCCCACTCTTATTCAAGGGTCAGTATATCTGCAAGAGCCTCGAAGTGGTTCTTTGGTTTCCATTGGAACTGTGCTCCAATATTGCAGTCTGTAGATAAGAGGCTCAGAGAAGAAAAAGCATGCTTCCGAAGAGGCAGATCATGTGCAGAGCAAATCTTCGTTGTACGAAATATCATAGAACAAAGTCTCGAGTACCAACAACAGCTAACTATCAGATTTTTTTTTTCGGGGAGGATTTTGGGGGGGAGATTCCCCCCTCCGCCCCCCCCCCCCCCCCCCCGCGAAAAAAATTATATTTATATGTATGTGTGTGTGTGTGTACATAATCTTTATTACATTCTGACCATTCATTCTTTTGGAAGATGTTTATTGTGCCCTAGAATAGGTTGTTCCTGGAGTTAGTAGGAAAATTGTAGACTTCCAGACATTGTCAGCAAGGGGGTCTGGGGGAGCTCTTGGCGCTCCCCCAGCGCGGGGCAAAGCCCCGCCGCCAAGCACTATTTCTGGTATTGAAAGCCAACAAAATGCATATTTTGAGGTATCTACAGTGCATTTTCCTGCTATGAAAAAATTGTATTTCAAAAACCTAATGTGCTTTCTTACTGACTTAGACCCTCCCGCGCCGTTCGGCGCATTTGCCGTCAAGCTGTTTCCACAAAAATCTGTCACTGGTAATGTCTGAAGCCTCTTCCCACCTGCTCTGAGGACCTCCATGAATGTGTGGCTCCAAGTTGTACCGTGGAACATATCCTAATCGACTGCCCCAGATACCAGGATGTCAGGGAGAAATATTTTAGAGCCACTAATTTAAAAACACTTTTCAATAATGTCGACCCTTGGAAGGTACTGGGCTTTATCAGGGAAGTGGGGTTGTCTACGAAGATCTGATTTATGAATTCTGTAAACATGTACTATTTACATTAGATTTTTACCAAATTATTAAATTTTTACTACCTCTACTATTTTAACTGTGAATAGACCTTGATTTTAATGATTTGACTGTATGGAATTTGGCCCTTGTTGTGTTTGCCATGCCATGAATAAGATAAGTGGAATTAATTTGTTTTAGTTTTTTTGTTACTCTTAACAACTGACATTTTTCTGGGTGGAAAGACATGCTCCAATTTGATTCCCATTTCTGTAATTCATCTAATTCTCTTTGTAAAATATCTGTGTCTTGTTTTGTTTTTATTGTTCTATATATTATGCAATCGTCTGCAAATAATCTGACTTTTGTTCCTGAACTAATGCAATTTGGTAAATCATTTATGTAAATTAAAAATAGTAGTGGACCCAAAACTGTTCCTTGAGGTACACCTGAGTTTACTGTTATTGGTGTTGATTTAGAGCCATTTATTATTACAGTTTGTTCTCTCCCTATCAGAAAATCTTTAATCCACTGATGCAGTGGACCGTTAATGCCGAAATATTTTAATTTTTTAAGCAAACTATGGTGGTGAACTTTGTCAAAAGCCTTGGAAAAATCTAGTAAGATAGCATCTATTTGTTCACTATTATCTAAACCTTTTGAAAAATCATCAATTAGTCCTATTAGTTGTGTTTCACATGATCTATATTTCCTAAAGCCATGTTGGTATGGGGTGAGGACATTATGTTTGTCTAAGTGGTTTATGATATTGCTACATATTATGTGTTCTAGTATTTTACATGTGATGCTGGTAAGTGATACTGGTCTGTAGTTTCCTGGATCAGATTTTTCTCCTTTTTTAAATAGGGGGGTGACATTAGCTTCTTTCCAGTCCTTTGGTACTCTGCCCTGGTTAAGCGATGCTTGAAAGAGTATTTTGAACACTGGGGCTAGCTCATTGCTTAGTTCTTTGAGTAATCTAGCTGGAATACCATCAGGTCCAGACGCTTTATTTGGTTTGGTGTTGGCTAATAGTTTTTTAATTCCATTTTCTTGTACTACTAAATCTTCTATGTTGTCTACTTGGTTCAAATTAAGAAATATGTCTTTGTCTCCTGGGGCTGAGAATGCTGATGCAAAGTATTTGTTTAGGATGTTTGCTTTAGTTTCATTATCATTATGTATTATGTTATGTTCATCTTTTAATGGCGCTATGCCTGTTGTTTCCATTTTCTTAGACTTAATGTATGACCATAGGTTTTTGTTGTTATCTTTAGATATTACATTGTTGATGTATTCACTCTGCAGCTGTCTGCTTACTTTTTGGGTTAGGTGTTTAATTTTTATATACTTTTTGTAAACTCTTTCTGCCTTGGTTGCTTTAAATTTTCTATATAGGTTTTCCTTCTGTTTACAAAGCTTCTTTAGTCTATTATTAAACCAGCATTTATTTATTTTGTTTGATGTGTATTTAGTTGGTATATGATTTTCTATAATGCTTTTAAGATGGTTTTTAATGAAATTCCAGAGGTCATCGACTGGTTGGTTAATGTCTTTTTCTAATAAGAATGTTTGTTGAAAGTTTAATGCAGCTTGGTGTAGTTGTGTTAGGTTACATTTATTCCAGAGTAAGATTTTTCTTTTGGTTTTTGTATTGGCTACTGCTTTTATCTGACTGTGTATTTTTATGATCTCATGGTCTGATAGACCAGGGATAATATCATAATCAACTACTAATCCAGGTCTGTTGGTTAAGAAGAGATCTAATGTGTTGTTTAATCTAGTTGGCTTTTTAATGATTTGATCTAAACTTAGGTTGTGTAAAGTTTCTATGAAAAGCTCATTTATGTCCTTAAGGTTTTGGTGTTTATCTATGGTTAGTGTTTTCCAATTTATATCAGGTAGGTTGAAGTCACCCATAATCCAAAAAACTGCATTTTTATTTGTCTCTTTAAGTGTAGTAATCTGATTACATAGTTCCTGCATGTATTCTAAACTAGAATTTGGTGGTCTGTAAATGCTGCCTATTATAAGGGATGTTGAGGTGGTATTAATTTTACAAAATGTAGATTCTATGTTTTTTGAGCTAGGTAAGGTAATTTCTTCTGCTATAAGAGTGTTTTTTATTGCTAAAAGAACTCCTCCATGATTATCAGCCCTATCTTTTCTAAAATTTTCATAATTACTATTGAAAATTTCTGCATTATAAATTTCAGGATGTAGCCAAGTTTCTGTTCCTGCAATTATGTCTGGTTTCTCACATTCTAATAAAATTTCTAAGTCTGCTGTTTTGTTCCTAATGCTTTGAAAATTTATTACTAAGGTTTTAAGGTATTTTGGTATTACTTCTTTGGTAGGTTTGTTTAGTGAGGCTGTTGTATTAATTTTAGTAGATTTAGGTTTAACAGGAGTGGATCTGGCTAGTGGTTGGTGAGTTGGTTTTGGGATGGTGTTTAGGATGTTGAATGGGTTAGAAGTGTCCGCATCAAAGGAATCAAACAGTCCTGATGTAAACTGAGGTAACCCACACGGTACACAGTGCCATGATGCATCTTTGTTGCCTAAGGCATAATACACAGGTGTATTCATATGGAGACATGATGCATGGTACCATTCATCGCAGGTGTCACATTGAATGGCTTTCTGTTTCATGGTGCATACTTTTTTGCAGATGTTGCATCTATCTTTAGATCTAGGCCCTGGATTTGACTCTACATCCCCTGCTATTAATATTAACAGTGAAAGGTATTTATTTCTACTGTGTCTGATTGAGAACTTCCATTTGTGATGGGTAATCTTCTTTAATGTTATGGATGTGTATGTTAGGTTATTTTTTAAGTTGCATTGATCTAAAGTGTGATGATTGATTATGACTGTTGTTTCCTTTTTAAGTTTAGTGTTGACTGAGGTAGATCTAGTTCTGTGTTCAGCTAGTGTGTATTTAGTAATTATTAGGATAAACAGAGGGAGAGTGGCCCTTGAGGGACTGCAGGCACGACATGGCCTAAATTGTGCCGTAGTGCCCAAAATAAAAAATCAAATCAAATCAAACCAAGTTGTACTAGGATGTCATCGCAACTCTTATTATGAGTAATTCATTTTGTCAGAGAACATGTCCAGCAAACCTCATGCGACACTGTCACAATCTTACTAAGGGGTCGACTCCCAGTTTGGCATAGGATTTCCTTGATTTAGACACGATCTCTATAACTGACTCCTAAAACCTGTCTTAGCCATCTTTGTTAAGCCGCATTTAGTGTTTCTCAATTTTTGCAGATGACCATTCACTGCACTTTATTAAAGGAGCCCCCGCCACTGGTAAAAATGTGTAACATCTCTTGAATACGCTCTTTGAATTAGGTGACTGTTAATTGCTTTAGATTTTATATCGAAAAGGGAACTTTTATCGTCAAAATCATCGGTTGTGGGTTTTAAACTAAAAAATCTCTGAAGTGTTTTTTTTTAATTTAAAACCCCATTTAGCTACGGTCACAGAGTTTGGTAACTGTAGTTTGCTTTAGAATAATATTGATGATAGAGGTTTTCCACATTTAAACTCAAAACCATCAGGAGGGGTTTTAAGCTTTAAAACAAGTCATGTGTAGGAGAGGGGTTGAAACTCAAAATCCCCCATTGGCTTGGCTACGTTCAAATAATTTTAGTGTGTAATTTGCTTTTTTATATTGAAGAGGTATTTTTCAGTATCCAACCCCTCTGAAGAGTGTATAATTAGCTTTGTTTTTAATATTAAAAGGGGGGGGGGGGGGTAAACTCAAAGCTGAGTCAAAACCCATTTATCTCATATCACAACATAACGTTTTGAGTGCATAATTTTCTTTTTTTTCATATTAAAGAAGTATTTTTTAGCTACAAACCCTACTGAAAGGGGGGGGGGGGGTAAACTTAAAACCCCTTAGGTTATGCTCATAAAAGAATTTTGAGTGTGTACTTTATCGTAAATTTTGGAGGGGTTCTTTAAATCAAAATCTTCCTTAACTGTGCTCTTGGAATTTGGGGATTGTCTTTTTTCATTTTTTTTTTGTTTTCTTTCATAGAAGAGGAGGATTTAACTGCAAAAACCCCTGGTAGGGGGTTTTAAACTCAAAAACCCTGGTAGAGGTTTTTAAACTCAAAGACCCCTGGTAGGGTTTTTTAAACTCAAAAACCCCTTGGCTTGGCTATGCTGATTTAGTATTAAAATCCCAACTAAAATAAACAATATCAAAGCAAAAAATCAGTCACTAAATTCCGATCCCCCCCAAACCCCCCCCCCCCTGGCTACGCCCATGCCATACATCATTGCAGGAACTTGCAAACAAGTCATTGCTTCATGCCTGTGTCTCCAGTTTTCTTTTGGCTGTCATCCACCCGCAAGTTTTCGATGTTTTGTGTGTGAATGTCGTAGATCTAATCTAGTCATTAGAATGGACAAAGCTTTCTTCAAGTATTTTCACTGAATGAGAAAACATTCTAGATCTATGTAGGCTATATCTGACTTGGCTTAGATCTATATTCCCATAAGTTGCCCACCCATCTAAAATTATTATGCTACTAAGCTAAATAGGGTATGGCAAAATGTATTGTGGCACATTTGTGTGATCATCAAATTTTCCAGCGTTTGGTCTATTCATCTCAACTCTTGACCTTTTTTAGTACTTGCCAACATTTCTCAGAATTTCTGTAGTGTCGATCTTGTTGATGTCCAAAAGAGCTGAGCCGAAGGCTCTTCGAGCTCTAAGTTTGAAAAAAAACTTGTTTGGTCGTCCAGCCGAAACAGTAAAAAAAAAAAAAAAACCTGTGTGAACGCACAGTTCTGTTTGAGAGCGACCCAAGTCAATGCCTATGTAAAACATTGCTGTTTCCAATGCCTTTGGCCTCGACACATGATTCGCCGTTCATGGCCGAAGGCCGAGGACACCGGGAGCCTCCGTCATTTTCCTTTGTTATACCAAGCTAGCCGTGGGGGACTCGCCATTTATGTAACGGTCCTTTGAGGAACGGCGCATGGATGTGGGACGTGCTCGTGGGGACTTTTTTACAACCCCGCCCGTGCAATGGGTAAACTCTCGTCCACCCGTGGGCATCCCCACGGGAGTTATGTTTCGCCATTCGTTTAGCCTAGCTACCCCCTCAAGTAGCCGTTTCCACCCAGGTGCCACGATGAGGCAGAACAGCTCACCTGGGTAGTGTCGATCTAGAATTAGTTAATTACCCATTTTTAATTAAATAGATAGGACATACGCAGTCTTCATTGACTTAAAACAGGCATAGGATAAAGTATGGCGGCCTGGTTTGCTTCATAAGATAAGAGCCGTAGGGTGCGGGGACGGATATATTACGGAATCAGAGACTTCCAATAAGAGCGTACAATAAAAACAAGGATCTTACATAATACAGACGTTTCAAAAAAAAAAGAAGATGATTACGTCCTACGCGTCATGCATCTAGTCATGCATATTAACCAATGACTTAAATTCTGCCAAGTCACTGGTTTTCCTGGCTGGCTCAGGCAACCCATTCCATGCTCTAATAGCACTAGGGAAGAAGGAGTATTTGTACAAATTTGTCCTAGCATATGGGACGAGAGATGCGCCTTTATCTTTGTGTCTTTCTGAGTATTTTATTAAATTTTGTTTTTGTATTTGAAAATAATGGTTTAGTGTTTTATGTATAACTGCTACTTTACTTTTGAGTCTTCTATCCTGAAGGCTTTCTAAATTTAGTGATTTTACTAAAGGTGTTACTCTAGTCAAATGTAAATATTCGTTTGTTATGAATCTCAATGCTCTATTTTGTGTCTGTTCCAGTTTCTTAATGTTTCTTGAATTGAGAGGTCCCAAACAGAGGATGCATATTCTATTATTGGCTTAACCAAGGTTAAATAAAATTTTAGTTTTATATTCTGATTTGATTTATAGAAATTTCTTTTAGTAAACCCTAATGCTTTGTTTGATTTTTGTTTGGTTCTAGATTTAGAATCTAGACTAATCTAGAAATAGAAGACTTACACTGTAGTGAAGTTACACAGTATCAATCCAAAGAATAAATCACATGGCAGAATGTGAAATAAGCAGGCACTGCCGCTTATCTATTGTTTCCGGTAACCAAAAGAAATCGTCCGTTACTACAAAAAAAAAAATGTTTAAGTCTACTGTCTCTACTAGACTACCACTCTAGTTAGCAGATATGACTAGTCTCTAGACAACATTGACACACTGTCGGATCCAGGGGGGGCGGTAGGGGCGAAGGCCCCCCCCCCCACTCGGCCGACCCCCCCCCCCTTCGGGGGGAGTGGGTGGACGAATTTTAGTATAGAATTCACACAATTTGTATACGAATGTATTACTTATGTTGATAATATATACTTATCATTTATATTTCAACCTATTTTTTTATTATTTCGCCACCCCCCTCTAGTATGTTGACCGATTTGGTGGGTTCGGGAGGGGACGATGGTATCAATCCCGCCCCCCCCCATACACTTTCGAGTGGGGGGCGGTCCAATTTATTTGTAGAAATCACAGCTTGCTAACAATTAAATATCTATATGATTAAAACTTGTTATGGTTATTTTAACCGATCTTTATATTATGTCGTTCCCTGTTTGCCGATTGAGAGGGGGGGGGGGAGAATACCTCTACTGCCCTTCCCACCTAAACCCTTTGAGTGGGGGGGCGGTCCTACTTTTATGGAGAAATCATAGTTTGTGAACAAAATTAGTTGAATTAATATATAAATTTTATATTATTTCGCTCCCGTTCTGGTATCTTGGCCGATTCGGTGGGGTTGGGGGGAGGGCGATTGCATGTACTGCCCTCCCCGCTCTAGCCATCAGAGTGGGGGGGGGGGGGGCGTTCCTATTTTTATGGAGAATCATAGTTTGTGAACAAAATTAGTTGAATATCTATATAAAATAAACTACGTATTGATATGTGAACCCATTGTATATTATGTCGTACCACACTCTAATCTCAAATTTTATCATTAGTAAATTTAAATGAAAAAGGGTTGTACCAGGTGGGAGGGGCGATACATTCAATCGCATTTCTCCCATCGGACAAACCAATACTTTTTCTTTTAGTATTATAGTTAGGAAATTACAAAATTTAAAAACTCTGTCACTAATATAATTTGTATATACTATAAATGAAATTCTTATATCGAGTCGCCCTACCCCTGTTCTTTAATGCCAAATGTAATCTTTAGCAGAAATTATTAAAGGAGCAAGGATTAATCGTTTTCACTCTACCGCCCCTCCCATTTCCAGAGTTTATGTAATTTCACATGAATTTATCATAATTATTTTAAGAAAGACTTTGCATTGGAAAAGTTAGAATTCGAAAGAAAATTTTCAGTTTAAGAGTCATGATTGAGATGAGTTCTAAACCAAAGTAGTCATTTCATAGTCGCCTTTTCCCAACCTTTACTCAATCTGATATTTTTCAAGTTAAATAAATTTGGGACTATAACTCACAACTTATACTTGAATTTTATTGAATATTAATTATCGAATAATTTTTTTTCGGCGGCGATCCTCAAAGTCGAAATCTATATATGTGGGGTATCTTATCTTGATGAATAATGAGCTGTACTTGTCAGGAGAATGCGTTTCTGCAGTGAAGAATGCAAGAAAATGCTTTTGTAGTCGGGCTTCGCCACGAACTTCATTGATGAATAATGAGCTGTAGATGTCAGGAGAATGAGTTTCTGCAGTGAAGAATGCTTTTGACGAAGGGTTTTGCCCCAAACCCCACTAGGGAACCTTATAGCGCTGCCCCAGTTTTTCGCCGAAGGTTGAGAAATGCTGCTTTTTAAAATTCTCATCTATATATATTTCTTTACCATTTGTTCTCATGAACATTTATATCAAGTATGCATTATAGCTCATGTCTTTCTCGTACTCTAATCGTAGAACCCGTGGGCATAACATAAAAATACGTTACCATAAATAGAAATTAAAATGGACCTCATTCACCAATCGTAAACAAACAACATTTAGCCGCGTGGTGCTCTATCTCTTCCATATAATTTACGATCTCATGTTTAATTCATGATGTCACGTGACAGGTTTTTTTCCCGTTGTTTTATCAATAAAATCACGTGACTAAATGTTTGTTTACAATTGGTGAATGAGGTCCATTGGGTTATTGAAGGAGACGAATAAATCTTAGCATTTTTATCATCGAACAGCGAGTCGTTTTGATTTTGTTGTTGTTGTTTTGTTGTTGTTGTTGTTTTGTTGTTGTTGTTTTGTTGTTGTTGTTGTTTTGTTGTTGTTTTGTTGTTTTTGTTTTGTTGTTGTTTTGTTGTTGTTGTTTTGTTGTTGTTTTGTTGTTGTTGTTGTTGTTGTTGTTGTTTTGTTGTTTTTGTTGTTTTGTTGTTGTTGTTTTGTTGTTGTTTTGTTGTTTTTGTTGTTTTTTGTTGTTGTTTTTTGTTGTTGTTGTTTTGTTGTTGTTGTTGTTTTGTTGTTGTTGTTTTGTTGTTGTTTTGTTGTTGTTGTTTTGTTGTTTTTGTTGTTTTGTTGTTTTTGTTGTTGTTGTTTTGTTGTTGTTGTTTTGTTGTTTTTGTTGTTGTTTTGTTGTTGTTGTTGTTTTGAGGGTGTGGGGTGAGTACATTTGTATATGTACTTTATAGCAAAATTAAAGTTCCCCTTTCAGACCTTATTGTCTATAGAGCAAATGATGTACAAGTTATCTGTTTCTGTGGCCTACGGTTAACGAGGGTGTCATGTGGCCAGCAACACGACCAACCGCCTTTACCTTTCCCCAACTAATGTCAGCTGGGAGGACTCAGACAAAGATCCCGAAATTAAAAATCCCAGTTTTCACAAGGATTCGAACCTGGGACTCCCAGTTCGAAAGCCAAGTGCTTTACCGCTAAACCACCGCACCCTATTTTATAGAAGTTAAATACTGATATTTGATGGTGAATTGATATCGGATTTTAAATATATATGCTCAAAATTCTTAATGAGCTGATATGAGGAAGAAATTATTGTATTGTGATGTAGTCCGTAGATTGTTGTGTAATCCATACTGTTTGATTGGTCTTATCAAGACTTTTGAACTTAGATCTGTTTAGGATTATAAAGCTTTATGAATCTCCACAGTAGCATCTGCAACATTCATCCATTTTTCACAGTGGCAGCATCTGCACAAAATAGGCTATGTTGTAATGCACAAAGTATGTCTGAGTTGATAGAGCTTACGTCGTGGGTTCGATCCCCATACATACATTTGTTTCAATGGCAGCTAAAAATGTGAATGTTAAGCATACAATTTTATTTGGACATTTTTCTTAACTTTTTCTAGCCAGCTTTTTGCTGCTAAATTGAAAGCTCTTTTGCAGACTATGCCAAATAAAAATAGCGTGCAGTTTTTTTTTTGTTTTTTTTTTTTGTAATCTGCTATTCCACACTACCATACAGAGTGTTGTTTATGTTGGACTGTTGTGGTAATAGGTTCTGTATGAGATTAATGTACGATTAACAATTTTGTAAGCATGGGGCTGTATTTACAGTGTAGTGGGCGTGCGGGGTTTATAATGTTTAAGGGAATATTTACCAGGAAAAAGAAGAGGAGGCAGACAGAGAACGCAATGGGAAGACAACAAAAACAAATGCCTTAACAACTGCAGGGCCCTATGCGATACGGATTGCGCGGGGCACAGTCTGGATAGGGATAAGCATAATGTCAAAATTAAGATTTGTATCAGAAAATACGTTCGTCTCTGCATTCAATTTTTTATTGCGTGAAAACTCACAATGCCTTTTTTTTTTGTTCGCGCGTACGTTTGGCACCCCAATCTTTTTTTTTTTTTCATGAGATTGTTTATGAGTTTCAATAATTTCAGGAGATTCCCAGAACTTTTTCAGAAATTTTGCAATTTCGGGAGATTTCCAAGACGCCCTGGAAAATTCGGAGGCCGCAGAAATCCTGTTATTATATCTTTGTTATAATGGTTTAATTCAATATTTTACACCTAGAATTAGCGTGGCCCTATGAAAGTGCGTGGACCACTTCGGCCGCTTAGGTCTAAGGCCGGCTCTGGATAGTTGTTTACACTAGTACTAATCTGCTTGTATATTGCTTTGACAGTTGTCCTGTTTCGATAACACTTTGTTTATAATTGGTTTAACTTTCATCCTACATCCGCTACACTTGTTTGTGAATAACAAAAAGTCGACATAATATCGATCTGTCCCACCAATACCCAGCAGCTGGTCCATAAGCGTGAGTTTTGATTTAAATGTAGGCCTATAGTTTATATGAAGCATTTCGCCACAATGCGCAAAATTGCCCGAAAGGAACTTAACAATTGTTAACATTCTTTATACATTTCAAAGACATGAATATTTATCAAACAGTTGCAGCCTTTAGCATTATGTATGTGAATTTGATCGTAGAAGGTAATTGTTATCTAGAGCGTGCATTATTTAATTTAATTTTTGGAATTGTTTCATCGTCTCTGTTATTGAAAGAATGATAATTAAGATGATATGGTTATGTTGTGCAATGTTCGTGCAATCCCCAACTGACGCAATAATTTTAAAAACTCCCAAGTTCTAAAAAAATAAGTAAAGAAAGCAGGTACTATAAATGCAAATTCAGAGTAGGCTACCTCAAATGTTAATGGCAATAAACACAATGACATAGATAGTCCTGTTAAACTGTTTGTCATTAGTTTCTACACTATGTGGACTAAATGTTAGTCACCAATTCATTTCTTTTAATTGATTATTTTTGTATGTTAATTTGGTTTTTACATCAACACATTTTTATTTATTTTGTTATTTTATTTCTAAGGTTTTTGTTATTTTTGAGAGAGAACATATTTTTTTAATTCACAGTTCTTCCGATGGAAATGCTCGTTGATCCGCAGACCATTGAGCCTGGAATAACTGAACATTTGTTGATTAATTGTTCCATTTCTAAAAGTAGTGATCCCAAATTAGCCTTTTTATATTCTATCACAATTTCACGTACAGCCGACAATGAATCGGAGACCAGTTTCGAAGTAGCTTCGGTAAATATATTTACTAAAGAAGTAGCTCAAAACAATGCCGAAGTCGAGGGTGCTTTGTCTGTGGGTCAACTTAACAAAAATGGCGAGTCCTTCCTAAGTCTGCAGTGGATGTATCCTGTAGAACGTATGGTTGGTATATACAAGTGTGAAGCTCATGGAATGAGTCCGTCGGGAAAACCTGCCACCGAAAACAGTTTTAAAAATGTCAAGATACGAAACCTTGATTTTACTTTAGTAGCTGAACTGCTTAGACTAATTAAAATGCAATCAACTAAAACAATTTCGGAAATAAATGAACGGATCATAAAACAAGCTTCTGAATTTCAAAAAGAAAAAGGTCTGAACGATGTGGTGCTGGAGGGCTTAAGAAACGAGCTAGTCGTGAAGAATCAGGAAATCTTAGACTTAAAACAAGCTTTGGGAGAACAGAACACAACAACAGTCAATTTCATCAAATCTTTGAATGCTAGACTAGAGAGTTCAAGTCAATGGTTTTTTAAGGTCTCACCGGTTTATAAAGGCAGACGTTACTACCTGTCTCAACAAGACCCTGTTGTCAGATCTGAGGAGGCTATGGCTACCTGTGTTTTCTATGGAGGCTATCTGGCAGAGATTGATGATATGGAAGAACACGCTTTTGTAGTGGCTTTTATTAAACAATTCTCTGGTTTCAATCATGTACTTCTGGGAGGAACAGATGAAGACCACGAAGGTCTGTGGTTGTATCGAAATAGTAATTCTACATTGCCGCCGTGGTCTATTCGTCCACGACAAGGGACCCATTTCAATTGTCAATACTTATACGAAGGTTACAATTGGGCTGCCCTTGATTCACATTGTTATCTAAATTTGTCTCCAGCTCCTGGCAGATTTCTTTGTGAAATCCCTAAAACTGTCATTTAAACGTACGATTCAAATAGTTTACTGGATAATTGAAAGAAAAAAATGGATCGTTCATAGTGAGTTGCAATTTTAGATTAAGCCTAACTGGATAAACAATAATTCAATGTTCAAATCTTCTACATGAAAATCCCAGTTTAAGGTCAATTAAAAGGGGGAATAATAGTGTGATCTTATCTTATAAATTGCAGACGTTTCAACAGAGAAGATAATTACGTACTACACGTAGACATGTGTAAATCTAGTCGTGTATGTTAGAGACTTAAATTCTGTTTAGTCATTGTTTTTTTCCTGGCTGCTTGAGGCAACCCATTATAGGATGGCACTGAGTAAGAAGGAGCGCTTGTCTGACTTTGTCCTAGCATATGGTGTGTCTTTCTCGAGTATTTCATTAGCTTAAATCTGAGAATTAAAATTGAATAATCCCATTTATGCCGAAGGTTGCTTTTTTGTACATGAAATTCACATATATGGGGGGGGGGGGGGGAATAAGAAACAAGAATTTCAAGAAAAAAAAAGGTATTTAATCATTTTAATTCTATTGTTGACTTATGAGGTGTTCCAAAAGTTCAACATTAGGTAAATCCAGTACTAATACAAACATGTTTTTACCTGTTACTAAGTATGATTCCGCAGCAGAACATTTGCCAAGTAAGACACCATTCGATTTGTCACATCGCAATGTGGTGTTCGTATGACATTGAACACACTGTGTTGGCTTTTTCTGTTTGACTATCACGTGATTCAAACTATCGTAACTTGAATCAATGACGCTGGTCTTTTTCGGTCAGGGTCAGCAAACGATCGTGACTCTTCTAATAGTAACATGCGATACATCGCTGAAACTCAAGAAGATTCATTGACTTCTTATAATGTGATATATGCAGTTGACATGCATTTTGTAAATTCAGTACAGAACATTAGGTGACTTGAATACCCTTTCTTTACCAGGTACTGATGCCCGATAGTTATCGATGTTTTCATCAGTTTTGTCTTACACCTCCCATGAACTGGTTATTCGACAGTTGTTGGCTGCAGCTTCAATTTTCAGGAGGTTTATTTACCAGTTGTAAATAACGATTGACTGGACACAGGGGATAAACGCCACCAGCAGACGATGCTACATGGGCAACAGTGTTATCTTACCTTCTGCAAACAATATTGCCTTTAGCATCAATTACTCAATCGAATGTGCCTCTCTCTTTTCTTGAGCATTACTTATAAAACAATGTGATCCTTTCTTACTGTAGCTGCTGCCTAATGCCCCATTGAACGAAGGTTAACTGACTACTTCAAATCTGGTTTATAAATAACTAATTTGTTAATTTTTTTTTATTGATTCATCAACAATGGAGCGAAAAACGTGCAAAAGAATCCTGCAAGGCTGATAAACGGAGTGAATTAATTTAATATACGCTTTGTTTAAAAAAAAGTTCAACCAAGGTAACCCAACGGATGCCTGGTTCCGAGGCGCCAAGATAAGGCTACGGGAACCGGTTAGGTTCAGCTTCAGAGACAAACCATGCGCACACACACAGTCGTACATAAAGTAACTATGTGAATGTTAAATTAAACAAGATGAACATAATGATTAATATATAATGAATAGGATACTATTATACCCCGGTATGTTAAATTATCTGCTAATAGTTTCACAACTATCAGAATATAAATTTTAAAAAACTAAGATATTTCTTTTCAATAATATTAATATCACAATTAATAATAAATAAAAATGTATTCCCCTCGCTTAATATTGGATAAAATAACTTTTAGTTAACAGTATTATACAGCAGCAACATCACATTAGATTTGAGGACAAGCTTGATTGCCAACAAGTATGGAACTCGTATCCAGGCAATAGTAAGATCAGGATAATGTCACGACACGGGCAATCACTTTAATCAAGTGCTCAAAAACTGACACTAGTGATCCTAAAATTGCATCAGCACATCTGTACTGTTAATGATATTCCAAAATAGGCAACCTATAAAATAATTTAACAAAACTGATGTCTAAACTAAAACTAGGAATACAAATCGTGTCCTCATAGAAATATAAAATTCTGTGGCATTTTACGTCTCAAGAGATGATATTTTCCCTTTGTAACTTCTTGTGTGACTAAAGATGCCAATCCTTGATACACAGCTGCGATCGCAGGTTGGGCATATATAATCACCAGGCGCCGTTTGCATTTTCACCCTTCTTTCTGCTTCTGTTGTGTATGGCATCTGCAATCCGAGACCCTTTCTTTATGCTCTCTTACCATGTGGACCTATCCAGTGCCAACTCTTTTTCCCAGCTGCTAGTGTCGATATATAAAATTATATCTACTAGAACAAATCCAATTCAGTAAAAACAGGACTGTCCAGGGATCCAACCATCAAAAACGAACAAAACCTTCACATAGATGGAGGGGATTCATTTTTTTTTCCTGTTTTGAATGTTCCTTTAGACTATGAGTATAATTACTTCCTAAACGTTTCTAAGACCAGATTAAGCGCCAACTTGCCTTAGCTGACATAGAAGAGATCACCTGGTTACACGCGGCATAGGAATGAGACAGCTGAGGTCACTCACAAAGGCCGCGGGATACACATTTGAGACCAAAAGAAAATCCGCAGCCGAGGACTGACGCAGGCGAAATGAAAATCTAACTCGACCACCTGCGGTTTTGCTTGCGCTCTGTGTGGCAAAATATGTAGGTCACAGCTGGGCTGTGCAGCCAAGGGAAATACTGCATTCCTCATTAATCTTCGGACTCGAAGACAAGTCTTATTATTATTATTATTATTATTACTTCCTCGCCCAAAACTCCCTCAGGACGATGGGGGATAGCAGATGGTAGGGTCCGAACCCGGGACCACTGAACGATAGTCCAGAACGCATTCCTCACGACTAGGCAGCCATCGTATGAATACATAGATCTGTGATTTATGTCAATTATAATTGAAAATCAGAGCGCTATTCCGAAATACGGAAATGAATCAATTAGATCTAGAACTTTAAAAAAAACAAAAGATCGTTAATTTTTTATTATTTTTTTTTAGAGGGAAATGTGACTTCACTGAATTAATTAATCTCCGCGTTTCTATATTTATATATATAGGTCTGTGTCTCTAATCTAAAATATGGACCTATCTGACATTTGATTTCAACTTTTTAATGTTCTCACTTTGAGTTGGTAACTTCAGAAAGAGCCCCCATCACTAATGCATGTAAGAAAAAGTTATCTTATCTTATATAATATATAATACAGACGTTACTTCCAAAAAGAAGATGATTATGTCCTACACGTCACTTTTGTCATTCAGGGAGGCTGAGGGCTTTGCAGTGGAATTTTGTGCCTTCTCGTGTGGCTGGTGAGACCTATGTAAGTCTGAAATGTTCGGCTGCACACTGGGCAGATTATTCCAGCTGGAGCTAGTGTCATTAGCCATGATTTTTGTCTCGGACGCTTTTTTTTCTACCAGTGCTATTGTTCTATCCTCAGCAATCTGTGCGCCAGTTTTTAGGGAGACTCTCAAAGCTGCTCTGAAAGCCTTTAGCATTGACCTTGTCACCTGGGAGACTGAAGCAATCGATAAAGCATCATGGCGTCGCGCTTTAAACTTTTTTTTTTTTGTTTCAACAAATCAGGTTTTATTAGTCCAACAAGTCAGTCCACCGCTAATGGGGTTCACTAATGTCAGACACTACACACACCTGTCATAAGTTCTCCATATTGTTACACTAATCGTTTCAATAATACTTGTGGGGTGTGTGGTCGACACCCGACTCGACCAGAGTTTACCGAGTGCCTAAAGCGAGTATGAAAAACCTTCTTTCAGATACCCCCACTGGTGCACAAAAGGGTTCGGACAATAGCGCTGCGAGCATGATATAAGCATGAAAGTTGCACTATATAAAAGTTATTTTAAAATAATTGGCCGATTGGTCGAGTATGTATATGGCCTACGCTTTGGACTGTCATCACCAGTTTGCTGAGCTCAAAAGCTGCCTTGCTGTACTGCATTGAAAAGGTTTGGATGTAATGATCATCTCTTGTGAAACGTCCAAACTTTTTTTTCTTCAATTAGAAGTGTTTACCCACAACACAATATTCAACTCGAGTAAAAATACTGGGATTATGAATTTCAGAACTTGAAGGACGCCCCCTCAGCTGGCCAAACTGTACTTGACATACGTTTGGGAAGTGATTGGATTTGATTGTTGTGCTGTCCACGTGACGTCCTCGTTAGAATAGCTGAACGTCGTCTCCCCCCCCCCCCCCGCCACTGATAGCTAGGTAATAAAAATGGTGAGCGTTGTTGCGAAATCATGCAGATGTTTAACCCAACTGAGGACACATCTGTTCAGAGAAACAAAAGCAAACCTGACCTCTATATTTAGCTTGACAAACTTTGAAAATATATTTCTTTAATGCTTGTTTTTTTTCTATTAAGCATTTTTTTTTTTGTTTGTTTTGTTTTTCAGATTAGTAAGCCATGGAAATAAAACGAGAAGTAGCCTATGGTATTGTCCAAGGTTTGAGTGACTTCTGGAAATCTGAAGAACTGCAAGATTTTACTGTCACACTTGGTACAACAAAGTTTGGGTGTCATAGGTTTCTCCTGGCAGCTTGTTCTGGCTTTTTTAGAGGACTTTTTAGATCCGGCATGAAAGAAACGGAATTAAAGTGTGTGACTGTAGAAAACATTTCAAATAAAACTTTTGAGTTGATCCTGGAGACTCTGTACACTGGTCGTGGTGTTTTGACCAATGACAGTATTATTGACATCTGGGAAGCTGCACAGCAATTACAAATACCTTTTCTAATTACAGAGTGTGAAGATTTTGCAAAAGCAACATTATCTCTGGACAATTACATTGAATATTATAAAACTGCCAAACTGTTTAACTCCAAAAAAGTATTAGACATTGTTTGGTCCTTTATCCTCAAAAACGCAATCTCTTTCTTCCAAACAGACTTTTTTTTTTGGAGATGCAAATTTCGGATGTTTTGAAACTGATCAAAAGTCAAGATCTTGAAGTAACCTCTGAAGATGCTGTAGTTTATTTCCTATATAAATGGTTGGAATATAAACCTCGCTAGGAAGATGAAATTTCTGAAAATTCAGACAAAGAATGTATGTGCCTGAATTCGGGTGAAAAAATGATCAGAACAGGCTACAACAGCTTTGAGACATCAGAGAATAAACTACCAAATGTTATAACAAATGATGCATCTGATGATAATAGAAAACAATATCTTTGTGATTTGATGTCGAATACAAGAACTTGTTTATTTAGCCCTAAGTGTTTGGAAAAGTTGATAAGTCACCCACTGATTAGAGAAAGCAAAGAAGCCACAGATATTATCATTGAGGCTCTATTTTCAAGTTGGCAAACGCAATGGACAGTGGCCACCTGGGGCTATTTATCGAAATAATGGCAACTTTATTAACGCTGCATTGGCTATATGTAAAAATACAAACGATGCAATCGTGCAAGTAAAAGCGTTTTCGTTTTTAACAAAGCAATGGCTTCAGCTACCATGTTTGTATAGCAATTCAAGTGTGGCATTTGTTGCTTATGATACATCTCTCTACGCTATAGGCGAGTCAGTTGCAACGTACTCTAGGGGAAATTTGTTCAAAACACAACTCTTGAAACTTACAAATACCAGTTGGTCAGAAGTCGACTGGTCGTCACCTATTTGTACTTCAGTCGACTGGTCCTCACCTGGCGTTATTTCCTTTGACTGGTCCTCACCTGGTTGTACTTCAGTTGACAAATATGGGTATAACATAGTATATAGATTTAGTAAACATAAATCTATTCGTAGTAGTTTTTCCACGTCTAATTTGAAGCAATAATGCCTTTGATTACTTTGTCAAGCTTAGTTCTTTGAGACTCCCCTCTAGAGAAAGATATTTTCTAAACTACCTAATTGCACTTTATAATAGTATTGTTTTTGTGTGTGTGTGTGACTATTTATCATATTTTTAACACATTTATGCAAACTGTTTTAGATTTTGTGTTTTTTTTTACAATTGTATTACTAAGTAAATACGTTCTTTTATATTAACTACTAAATTTAAAAAGAAATGTTCACTTTTATTTTTAAAGAGAAAAAATCTATTTAGTATGCATATAAGTGGAAAATAATGTAAAACAACAATTAATAAGTAGTTTTTTTATATTATCGCGTGAACTGCGGAGCTATGTAATCACTATGAAACTCTTAACTAAAGGAATTTTGTTTATTTTTTTTTACGAAATGTTTTTTTCATTGAGGCTTTGAATAAGAGATTGACCCTTTACAAAACAATTAGATAATCATTATAAGACATCGGTTAGGCCAGGCTCACATCTAACTTTACATTCACTTTCACCTATCCCTTGGTCTGCTGGACCGCTGGGGCACCACACAGGATCTGCCAGACTTCTTTCTCCATTCTTCGCTCTCATTTGCTTTTGACAGAATTCGATTTTGATATTCTTTCTGAAAATATTGCCTTTTTACCTGCCTGGGTGGACCACTTTGGGGGGCCGATTTTGAGTTTGTGTTTCCACACAAACTGTCTTTGTAACCTTGTTTTATTAGCTATATGATGCTATATCTTGCTTTCGACCTACTCTGGCTACTTACCAATATAAAAGAAAATGTTCATGAGAGATGAATAAAGAAATACGAGACTATTCGAGTTAGGCCGACATCATGCATGTTATGAGTTCTGTTTGATACAGTGCCTTTGCAAATAAATAGAAACTATATATGAAGCATAGGCTATGTAGGAAGATTGTGAGACGTAATCATCTTCTATTTTTTTTTAAGTAACGTCTGAATTTTATAAGATAAGATAAGATAAGATCGTTTAGCATGTAACAAATATGTTTTTATTTTCTTCCACTCAGCCCTTTATATTTATTTAATGAGTTATTTTCACGTGGGTCATTATTTGTAATCTAATTCATAATAACAGATAATAATTGAACAATCATACTTTAATTGTAACTTACAATATTGTCCATCCTTTATACCTATAATAAGTCAAAATCTGACAATAAATGCCTATTGATTTTATTGATTCTCTATAGGACTGTATTTTATCTTTCTTAATCATTCACTAGTTCGCAGGAATGGAGGGTATTTATCATTATTTTTTTTCCTCCCATTGGTTTTTGAAATATTTAAAATTACATTCTATGTTTGATTCGTTTAGGCCCCACTCAGTGAACACGTGATATACTTTTTAATAAACATTTTACTCATGTTACAATCATTGAACCGTGTCGGTCGTGGTATGTGATCATATTTACATTTTTTTATTTCCAATGCATTTGTACAATACCTCTATTCAAGTCACAGCTTCATGGAGGGTGGAACATGGACACGGATCTAAAAAAAAACAAAACGGCTCTAACGATTATTCTAGAAATTTAACAGTGTATGTATATCGCTGTGAAAAACATTACTAGCTGGTTTCATGTATTTTATTACATCAAAAACTGTATGAGTAGATATATGATGATATAGATACACTTGAAATAAGTAAATTCTTTTAAACAATATATTTTAGTCAGTCTCTTCCGAGGCCACAATAGACAACGTCTACGTTGACAAAGAACTTCATGGTGAGATCACATGCTCTAAATGAGAACTTTGGACAAACCAGAATAATATACTTTATCAAAATCTATGTCTAGATCATATCCATTTCTAATTATGCAAACGTTTTAGCTGTTATAACTAATTAAAAGTGTTTACCCGAATTTAGTGACTGAAGGGCAGAAAACTCAATCAATCGCAGTAAGAAAATATAGTTTAGAGATTATATTATACAGTAATGGTATGGCTGTTATATTAACGCAAATTAAAGCTTTATAAATAATAATAATACTAAATTGAAACAGGTAGATTACTCATTTGTAAAATAAGACTTTAAAAAATTTGTAAAATCTATTTAAACAAAATATTTTACTAAAAAAAAACTAGTCAAACTAAATGTTTATACTGCTATTTGATATTGGAATGTGAAACCTGTCTAAAAGCATATACAAAAGCCAACCTATATTACTTGTAAATGATACTATCTATTATTGTTCATTGCTCATTGAATAGATTTATATCTGGACTAAACCCTGTCGACTTAATGTTACAGGAATAAATGATGATGATTCTGTGTCTTCACTCTTCATGTAAACAATCTGATTAAAGCTGCCGTCTAAAAATAATTGTTTTTGAAAATCTTGCTTTAAAGCTTCAGACCTGACTCCATAGATGTAAAGTTCATCCCTAAAAGTGACCGCTCCGTGAAGTGACCAGTCACAACTCCAAAGTTTGGCCACATGTTTAAATTTTATATCATCAGACTGTAGCTCCAGCAACCAGAGATTCCCATTGGTCTGCATGAGATAAGTTGAATGAATGTCTTTAAAACTAATCATACCTTGAGCAGAGCCATTTAAATCAAGTTTTCTCCACAGGTTTTTCGACGTATCAAAACAACTAACAGCGGCTTTGTACTCTTCTTCTGTCATGTTATAAAACGCTAGGATAAACTGCTCATAATTTGTCACTTGACTTATTGACGCCGTAAAAGGTAGATCAGTCATTCGAACAGAAATTCTTGCAGTCAGGTCCAGTTGCCAGACTTCTCGACTTGCTTTAGAAAGAATATAAATGAAAGCTTCCGCGGATACAACAAATGGCTCGGGCGGTAAGTTGAAAGTAAAGCTCACTTCAGACCAAACGCCATTTGTAAATCTCAAAATCTGTCTTTTGGGAGGAAAGTTCGGTCTCAAGAATGTTACTTTGTCAGTAGAAATCTGTTCACTTAGGGCGTATAGAGATTTATCATTAGCAACAAATGCCACACTTGCATTGCTATACAAACATGGTAGTTGAAGCCATTGCTTTGTTAAAAACGAAAATGCTTTTATTTCTACAATCGATTCGTTTGTAGTTTTCCGTACAGCCACAGCAGCGTTGACATGGCTGCCATTTTTCCTATAAATAGCACCAGGTGGCCAGTGCCCGCTGCGTTTGCCGACTTGAAACTGGTAAAATAGAGCCTCAATGATAATGTCTGTGGCTACTTTATTTTCTCTAACCAGTGGGTGACAACTCAACCTCTCCAAACACTTTGTGCTTAATAAGCATGTTCTTGTATTTGACAACAAATCAGGTATGTTCTGTTTCCTGCTATCGTCGTGTGAATCTATTTTTATATATTTATTTTGCTGTTGATTGTCTGATGTTTCAAAACGAGTATAGCCCGTTCTGATTACTTTCTGACATGAATTCTTGAACATAAATTCCTTGTTTGAATCTTCAGAAGTTTCATCTTGCTGGCGAGGTCTAAATTCCACCCACCTCAACAAGGCGTGCACTACATCATCTTCTGAAGTTGTTTCAAGATCTTGACTTTGAATTAGTTTCAAAACATCCGAAATTTGCATCTCCAAAATAAACTTTGTTTGGAAGAAAGAGATTGCGTTTTTGAGAAAAAAATGACCAAACAATGCCTAATACTTCTTTGGAGTTAAACAGTTTGGCAGTTTTTTAATAATCAATGTAATTGTCCAAGGACAATGTGGCTATGGCAAACTCTTCACACTCTGTAATTAGAAAATATATCTGTAATTGGTGTGCAGCTTCCCAGATGTCAATGACATTGTCATTTGTCAGAACATCATTAGCAGTGTACAGAGTCTCCAGAATCAACTCAAAAGTTTCACTTGAGATGTTTTCTACAGTCACACACTTTAATTCCGTTTCTTTCATGCCGGATCTAAACAGTCCTCTAAAAAACCCAGAACAAGCTGCCAGAAGAAACCTATGACACTCAAACTTTGTTGTATCAAGCGTGACAGTAAAATCTTGCAGTTCTTCACATTTCCAGAAGTCACTCAGACTTTGGACAATGCTGCAGGCCACTTTCTGTTTCATCCCCATGTCCTTATAATCTGTAAAAATAATAAAATACATGTATATTAAATTAGTGAAAAGCCATTAAAGGAACATATCTTACACGTTTTATCATTTCTACTTTCTACACCGAACAGTTGTGTTGTTTTAGTGTGGGTTTTTTTTGTTGTTGTTTTTTGAAGTTGTAGTGCATAGTTATTTTCTTACATAAATTCTTGCAGATTGTGACATAATGGGGAAATAACTATTTTTGATTACTTGTAAAGATAGTGATTCCCCTTACGTAGTTTATAAAAAGGCCTTGCAAAGTGTGTTTAGTTGACACTTGCTCCTGAGTTACCAGCTTGACCACTTGACGTTAACCATTACATCATCTGCCCCATAGATCACAAGGTCTGAAAGGGTACTTTTACTTTTTTTAGTGAAGCAGTAGTAAAATTCCCAGAGTTACACTTAAGATTGTATGATAGTAGTGTGATATCTGACATTGATACTTCCACTTCATCCACCTATTCAAGTTGTAGGCCTTCAATGAAGGAAAAAGAGGATTTCCAGAATGACACTATAATTTACAAGTGGGGAGGCTGTTACATGATAATGACAATGTTCTACCATTTCTGATCTCATGATCTAGTCCTAGAGACATTCAAGAACTCACGCATTCGGAGACAGAGAAGACAATATAAACAAAATGATTATTTAGAACGCACGGCAAGACATTAGAGACAGAGATAATTCAAGACTCACAGTTGGCAGCGCAAAGAAAGTCATTGATGTTGCAGACGATACGAGGAGTTGCAGACTACACAGAACATCCGGAGCAGGAACTCATATTAAATGGAAGAAAGCAAGACCGGGAATGAAACAGGAAATGAAGAAACTAACGTACTCCAATCGTAGAGAACTCACTGAAGCAACCTAAAAACTGTCACCTCGATGAACGCGAAACAAAAGATAATTTCAAAGAAATTATATATGGCTGCGTTCTATCAGCTAATAGTACTCTACGCCTTTATGAATGATAACAATGTGCTATCAGTTCTCTATGCAGACCTGATGCTTCATGATTGTTGACAATGTGCTATCAGTTTACAATCCTCTATGCAAACTTGATGCCTCATGATTGTTGACAAAGTGCTATCAGCTAATAGAGCTAATATGCAAACCCTTTAAGCGTAAGACAAGCTTAACATGTCTAATCAAGGAGAAATCAATTAGAACTGAGAAAGGGATGCGTGGTCGAGAGCCTAAGTACGCTTAAACTTGGCATGGCTACCTATGAAGGAGGCTCGAGGTTCGACACCCGACTCGGGCAGAGTTGTGTTTACTGAGCGATGGTGATGAACATAATTAGTGACACAGTTTGCTTTTTGATACTTGCATGAGTTGCGGTGGCTTCCGAACTGAAGGTCATGGGTTCGAATCTTAGTGAACACTAAGATTTTTAATTTCGCGATCTTTAGGGCGCCTCTGAGATCGCACAGCTCTAATGGGTACCTGACTTGAGGAAAAGTTAATTCGTTTGGTCGTTTTGCTGGCCAGATGACACCCTCTTTAACCATGGGCCACAGAAACAGATGACCTTTACATCATCTGGCCCATAGACCACAAGGTCTGATCTCTGATTAGCATGCATGACTAGATTGACGTACCAGTAATTATCTTCGCTACTGAAGTAACGACGGTAATTTATAAGATACGCCGGTTGATTTTGTTTCCCCCCGAGGCTTTATATTTTTATTATGGCCGTAGCATCCCCTTTCTTTCATTGAAATTTCCTCAAACGGATCCCATTTTAACGACCCCCTTTACAATTCGTTTTTTACAAACTTTTTAGCCCGTGAATTATTGTATAAAAGTAAAGTTAAGTTTCCCTTTCAGACCATGAGGTCTATAGGGCACATGATGGATCATTTGTTTCTTTGGCCAATGATTAACGATCAGGGTGTAATTGTGCCAGCACAACGACCAACCGCCTTTACTTTACCCCAACTAAAGTCAGGTATCCATTAGAATGGACTCTGGGGCGCCCTAAAATTCCCAGTCTTCATCGAGATGCGAACCCAGAACCCCAGGTTCGGAAACCAAGCGCTTAACCACTCAGCCTCCGCACCCCCTAAATTATTGTATTTTACAATGAGATTTCTCTTTCTCTCTCTCTCTCTCTCTCTCTGTCTCTCTCTCTCTCCCCATTTCACTCTCTGGAACCCCCACTTAATTTTTTTCCCCTCGCATCGTAATTTCTCCGACATTGATTTGTGACTTGATTTGGAAAGACCTGCTTTATAACGCGCCACCAACACAAGGCTTTGGGTCCGTGAATTCTTGTATCACTTTCACTTATCCACTTGATCACTTCTCACGTGATAAAAAAAGTTAGTTCTACGTACAATCTGATTTTATCTTCGGCTTCTCAATTCAATCTATATTGTATTTCGACCGTAACGCACACACACACAACCGCTTTTACACTCTTCGGCACATTTTTATCACAATGACAACCTTTGACTTATTAAGCATCTTCCGATCGACCCTTCAGCACACAATTTTTAGCTTTTAAATTCCGAATGTAGATCTAGCACCTTTAGCTAGCTTTAGAAATTTTTGCATTCTTTAATCAATGCAATGCGATGTACGGTATTCGCCTCTTTATTAGCACTTTTGAAGGCCTCCAAAGATTTTGGACTAGGCAATGGGCTAACAACTTTTGTAGTGATACCTGCAACAGAATCCAAAACAGTCTCTACTCAGGAAATAGCAAAGCTCTATCCAAATATGGAGAAAAAATTACAGATCAAACCAAACAGCTAGAACGATGGACAGAACACTACCTCGATCTATGCCACACAGAATACAGTAGACGATGTCGCCCTGGCTTCTCTACTAGATCTGCCAGTATTGGAATCCCTAATGTGCTTCCGAGCCATAGTGACCTCAAAAAAGCAATTAACTGCATAAAAAATAGAAAATCTTCAGGGAGTGATGGTATCCCAGTGGAAGTTAAGGTCAACGAATCACTCCTGCTCCCTGAACTCTATATTCTCCTCTGCCGCTGTTGGGAAACAGGTCATGTCCCACAGAACATGTGTGACGCAACTATATTCACAATATACAAGGGGATCGGAGTGACTGCAACAATTACAGGGGTATCTCTCTCCTCGGTATAGTGGACAAAATCTTTGCTAGAGTGGCACTATCCAAGCTGCAAGTGATAGCTTCTAGAGTCTACCCAGAGTCTCAGTGTGGATTCAGGAGTGGTAGTCCACTACAGACATGATATCTTCTCTACGACTACTGCAGGAGAAATTCAGAGAGAGAGACAGACCCATCATTTTTGTTGATCTGACTAAGGCCTTTGACATGGTCAGCAGAAGTTCAAAATAATTCAAAAAGATACACAATAAATATAATTTTGGACAAAATTGCAAGGTTTAGATTATCTGAGTACAGTTTATTATTTGTTAAAAATATAAGAAATAAAAAACTATCTTTAAAAAAAATATAAATCGTTTGAGAATCGAACTCTCAACCTTTGACTTGTAAGTCCAATGTTCAACGCAAGTACCACACTGCACATGTATTAATTGAAAATCTAGACCATTTATACAAATTATTTAAATTAAAATTTCTTTTTGAAAGATAAATCTACAATTTTTTATTTAGTATTTTACAAATGCTGCTTCAAAAGGTTGAATTTTATATACATTATTAAATTGTATGTTTTAAAACATTATTAGTAAAAAGAAAGCATTTTAAAAGCTGACATTATATTTGACCTTTAAAAATTCTAAATCTAGTAATATTTACATAATTTAAAAATAGATGGCATCTTTTCCAACAGTTATCCATCCTTCAAGAAATGACCTTTCCGTTTTTCATTTTCATGGTACAACGACATAGAGAACTCTATAGGTGTTTAAATAATAAAAATTTGCCTTTTTTATCAAAATAAATTTCAATTTACAGTAAAATGTTACAGTTGCATAAAATTACTAAAATGATTATAAAAGTCATTATTATATCAATTTTAAAATAAAAAATTAGTAAACCTAATAATTATGAAAGGGACAGAAGTCCCTCATAACATTCACTTGAAGTATGTAGATGATCCCAGGGTGTACATAGTGCTTATCAGCATTCCGGGGAGAAGACAGCAGTGTTGGCACTGTGGACAAGACCAACACTGGTCAAACCAGTGCCCAAATAGGACCACCCTGAAAGGGAAGGGGAAAACCCCGATAAAAAAACAAGAGCACAATGCTAAAGGTGGGCCCACCCATGCCTCGGTCCTGAGGGGCGAGGAAACAGTAGAAAAAAAAGTAATAAACAAAATGAAACTCAAAAAGACACATGGTTAGAGAAATGTGGGTTTACTTTGGTGGTAAACCACAAAAGGGATGGGGCAGTGGCCAACACAGATACAGGAGGTGGGGATCTCTCCCCTACAAATCCTATCGACAAGAAAAAAAAAATGAAAACGATGGGGGACAGTTCAGCTCCAACTTCCCCTCCCCAACCAAATTTACAAGAAAAAGAACGCTATCCTCCTCTTCAGACGACCCTAACGGGGACACACAGCCGGAGAGGACGAATGAAGATCCTCGGTTGGAGGAAGAGAGAAGGGAAGAAGAAGGGGAGATCGCGGAGAATTCTTTCGACTCCTCGACTAGACTATTACATTATTTCTGAAAATGTGTTAGATTACACTGTATAGAGTTTTTTTTAATACACGCACAGAGGCCCAATGTATAAGAGAATATTATATAACCTTTTAAATATTTAATACATAGTGGCATGCATCTATGTGACCCTCTCAGTGACCCTAACGGCCCATTTGGGTAACAGCCCACTGGGCTTTTGCTTTTGTGATACACAGCCAGTCCGCCCCTGCTTCCGAATCGTGAAGTCTTGGTTCAGTGTCGGTTCGGAAATTGGTGAAGACTTATGATTTTAAATGCTGTATTTTTTGGCTCCCTTTGAGTCCACCCAACACAATGAGCGCAACTCCAGATCAAGAAGTCGTCACGATTTTCCCTAATTTTCCCTCTGCGAACTCATGAATTTTAAACCCTCCACCTACCTTGCACCTCATATAGATCTATACATATACGCAATTAGTGCAATAAGCAGTAAAATCTAGATCTATATTGATGGAGTTTATTGTGACATCCTTTTAAGTTTCTATGGAATGTTTCTAATGAAGTCATGAGATAACCATGTTTTACGGTTTTCTTCGTTACTTTGTGCACAGTTTTAATTCTACTTCCGGGTAGGACACCTTTTTTTTTCTGCTATGTATGTAAACGTTGTTTTCGGTTCATGTGTGTGTAACCTAACGTAAATTAAAAAAAAAAAAAAAATGCCGTCTATAGATGCTCCGAATATCGAGGATTTAAAAATCGATGAAGCTCCAGCTATTAAATCAACTGTTGGAATTATTTATCCACCTCCTGAAGTGAGGAGTATCCTTGAAAATAGATTTATTACTGTACTGAGTCTTGTGAGTTGAGTGTCACACTCTGTCAGTCAGTGTCTGTCTCTCAAGTCTCTGTCTCTCAAGTCTCTGACTCTGTAGTCAAAGTGTAGTGTCATACTCTGTCAATAGTGTCAACTAGATTCTAGATCTATTATTAAACTCTGTGCAGTGACACTGCAGTGTGAGTGTATGTGTAAAATTGCATTTATTCTGAAAATGTTTTGTGAATTCAAATGAAGAACTGCATAAAAAAAGAAATTTACATTTATAGGTTTTTTATATTTATGAATGTGAGAATCAGAAGTCTGCAGGATTGACTGAACAAATACTTTTTTTTTTTTTAAGTTATAAAATATCACCATCTATATTTAAGTTATTTACGAGGCCAAGGCAATGATGGTTTTTAAATATGATTGGACAGTACTACTATAGCCTTCAGGTTTTGTTTCAACGAAAGCAGTCGCTTGCGCATTATTGCCATTATGTTCACAGTGCTAAACAGTACTTAAACATGCTCTTAAATGATTCTGTCAGCTGTGCTCATGAACTTGTGTTGAAATGTCTTTTAGTAAATGTACTGATACATACAAACTACTAGATTTCTTTGTCACGCACAATAAGGGGGTAGGGACCACTGATAGAATCAGAATTACAATGTAATACCACTAATTAAACCTAAATGATAAATTTACCTCTAGAAGCTAAGATATATTGAAGTCTAAACATTTACTACTGGCTGATAACACTTAGAAGTAAAATGAGGTGTTCTGCTTATATGCAATCAGTGTTTTATTCTTATAATAGTGAATTTTTCATCTCCACCTAAAATATTTTGCATCTTATAAATGGTAAAAATCGAATTGTGAACTTACAACATAAATCTTGCAAAATATGTAGTTATGTCCAATATTACACATTTCTGCTATTAACTAGCTTGCAACCTCTGGGCTTATTATAAATTAAAGATTTAAAAAAATGGCTTTAGCCATTTGAACTTGTACCTAGTAAAAACAATCCGACATTGTTTATTTATATATATACTATCTAGAAATATATCATAATTCTTCATTTGATTGAACGAAATTATAAAACATAAAGACACAGAAATTATGTTGATAGCAAAAAAAAATGTTGCAATTTGTTTCTATACTAGTAGATCTGCAATGGGTCAGGTCAAAACTTTGAGCATATTAAAATAGGTAAACAAATACAGCTGATCAGCAAAATAATATCTCTATTACAAAAAGTTTGAATATCACAGTGACTTCAGAAGAAAAAGAACACGTTTGTAAAATGTTTGACATGTTTCGGTTGTTCTGTCAGAGTTGAAGATAATTTACTTCCTAGTACAAACCTCCTGCAGGATGATGGGCAGGGTATGAACTCGCGACCATCGACAAGTCCAAACAGCAATCCAGCACATGACCAGGCAGCCACCTTCAGATAGTCAGCTCAGTCACTGTGTTTTATTAAGGGTCAACTCAGTAGCCACTGATGGCAGTTGGCTACTTTTTTTATCGATCTTTCTGTTTAAGCAATCATTTAAATGGTATATTGTAATCATTTACTACGATTTCTACATTGTTTCATTGATTGAATCTGAATGTCACTGTTCAAGTGAGAAACTAGAATGCACATTCAGGATGGGCTCTCATGAGCAACCTCACAACATATACACTCGTGTGTATGTGTGTGCTTGTATATTTTTAATAATTAAATGTTTAAATTCAAGCACATATGTTTTTTTTAACAAGCCTGTAAGACATTGTTGATAAAACAGCCAGCTTCGTTGCCCGTAATGGACCAGAGTTTGAAAACAGAATTCGGCAGAATGAGGTGAATAACCCAAAGTTTAACTTCCTACAGCTCACAGATGCATACCATGGCTATTACCAGTACAAAGTGTCAGAGTTTAAAGAGGGCAAAGGTAATTATGAACAAAATAGAAATTTTCTAGAACTTGAACTTCATAAGTTAGCTGTGTTTATTAATCTTAAGTACTTTTTTTAAAACTTGTGTTGTATATCATTTTCAAATATATATATATATGTATTTCTAAATATGTATAAAAGTAAGTTAGATGTCTGCTACATTTGTTGCATTAGTCTCTGTTATTAATTACAAATATTTGTATTCTGTTTTTCAGCTCAAGAACCCCAGGCTCCAAAGGTAAATTTAAATATTTTAATGAATTCAACAAAAAATGTTTTTAAAAAATAGCAAAATAACATTATAGTGGAGCTAATTTAGTGATTTCTTTAGTCATTATATTTTTGTTGCTAAGAAATTAGTTTACATTTATTGTTCAAGTTAAAGAAGTCACAAAATATTTTAACTATTACCAGAATCTTATAGAGGAAAATTTATTTCAAACAATAAAAGTAAGAAAGTACTTTGTTTCTTATTTAAAACAAACACATGGATTCCACTTCTATGCATTGATGGAATATAGCTAAATGTTCTGTTTTCCTAGAACACTATTGAAGCAAGTGCATATTGATCAGTGACAGAACGTAAGGAAAAAAAGCAACCAAACAAAGAACTTTATGACCACTTTGAATTTCCTAAGACATTTTAAAATGTATTTAGCTTCCAACCAGGGGTCCCGGGTTCGAATCCTGGTGAAGACTGGGATTTTTTATTTTGGGATCTTTCTGCGCCTCTGAGTCCACCCAGCTCTAATGGGTACCTGACATTAGTTAGGGAAAAGTAAAGGCGGTTAGTTGTTGTGCTGGCACCCTCGTTAACCGTAGGCCACTGAAACAGATGAGCTGCCCATCTGCCCAATAGACCACAAAGGGGAACTTAACTTAAAGATGTTTGGTTAGTGTTTGGGCCACATGGCACCCCCATTAAGACTAAGACTGCTTTATTGTTCCTTACGGAAATTTGTTGTGATTACAAGGACTCTTTTCTCATATAAAGACAACACAACAGAAAAATACACACAAATACAACAGACAACATAAAGAGTTCATTCAGCGACTACACACAGGTATCTTGGTGCATTTCATGTTCCCTGATCAATGAGTGGTGGTGATAGAGTCTGACCGAGTGAGGTATGAACGAGTTTTTGTACCGCTCTGTTCTTTTTTTGATTGACAGCAGTCGCCCACTTCGCGACGACCTGTCGTAGTTCTGATGGAGCGGGTGGCCGTTGTCTTCCAAGATTTTTCCGATTTTTCTTAGGCACTTTTGTTCAAAAGCTCCTTTAAATGTGGCAATGTTGTAAGTGTTATTTTAGATGCTTTTTTAATGATTTTTTCTAGATGTCGCAACAGTTTAGATGAGGCGTTGCCTTGCCAACAAGTTATTCCGTATGTTAGCCGACTCTGCATAGTCGCGCGGTAAAATGTCTCAAGGATCTTCTTGCTTAGTTTAAAACTATTGAGTTTGTATAGAAAAAAGAGTCGCTGGGCTGCCTTCTTTGTCAGAGTTCCAAGGTGGTCTTCCCATGAAAGCTTGTTGTTGATGATAACACCTAGATATTTATATGCCTTTACTTGTTCTATAGATGTAGAACTGTCTGCCATAAAAACAGATGAGCTTTACATCATCTGCCCTATAAATCACTTGGTCTGAAAGGGGAACTGTTCTTATGGTATGTTCAGTCTGTTCTGGTATGATCTAATTAGTGAGCATTGGCAGGATGGGGAGAAAAGGGCTCCACGCTGCCTTTTAGGCTCTCAGTAAATTGAACTTAGATTGAGTCATAGTAAGAATATAATATCATTCCATTTGTTTCTGTTAATTTGTATAACCTAAACCTTCTTCTCCAGCTGACAAGTCTCTACCTTGGAGTTCGTCCAACTGAAACACAAAAAATTGTTGAAACATTTGTTCCTAAGGATCCACCTCCAGAGTTTGAGTTCATGTGTGACCCACCTTCCATCTCTGCCTATGATCTGTAAGCTTTTGTTTGTTTCTTTTAAAATATTATTTTCTAATTTTAAATCAGATTTGGAAGTTCTTATTATTCTTTCTTCAAACGTTTACTTCAGATTGTTATCTGTTGTAGGCGTGGTGGCTGAGTGGTAAAGGGCTTAGTTCCAAACTGAGGGGTCCAGGTTTCAATCCTGGTGAAGAATGAGATTTTTTACATTTGGGATCTTTTGGGTGCCAGCTCTAATGGGTACTTTACATTAGTTTGGGAATAGTGAAGGCTATTGGTTGCTGTGCTGGCCACATGACACCCTTGTTAACCGTGGGCCACAGAAACAAATGACCTTTACATTATCTGCCCTATAGTTGGTAAGGTCTGAAAGGGGAACTTTTCTTTTTTTTTTTTTTTTTTGCTTATTATCTGTTAGTATTATTATTACTCCTGGAAAGTTTTATTTCAGCTTTTTATCTGCAAATTTATTTTTCTACAAATGCACATAACAAAACAGTTAGTCATAAAACTAATGGAAGTAACTTCGATACTTTTTTAAGGATTGTTATTCTGTAGGCATTTGAAGTATTTACGTTAGTAGCAATTGTTTTTTTAAGGATGTTATGTTATAGACCTATATAGTGACGCTGAGCCAATTTTAAGGATGTTATGTTATAGACCTATATAGTGACGCTGAGCCAATAATGATCCTAGCATAAGAAATCTGTTTCCATCACTCTTTTATTTTGTAACATTCAGGGATGTGGTCAAGCTGACTGCTCAGTTTGTGGCCAGAAACGGAAGACAGTTTCTTACTACAGTCATGCAGAAGGAACAGAGAAACTATTTATTTGACTTCTTAAGGCCTCAGCACAGTTTGTTTACATATTTCACTAAGCTGGTGGAGCAGTACACAAAGGTAATTTGCAGTCAATATCTGATTTGATATAGTGTGTCTATTCTGGTTTCAAGCTATATGGTAGCTATAGAAGAACTATCAGTTTGACTTAATGGGGTTTCAGCACAGTTTGTTCACTTATTAGAACTTCAAGGTAGTTGGCTTACCAAATGTGTTTAGGTATATAGTCTGACCTCTACATGTACATTTTTTCTTAAATGCGGCCAGCCACTAGTTATATTGTGTCCATAACAGCCACTATTTATACTGTGTCCATAACAGCCACTAGTTATACTGTGTCCATAACAGCCACTAGTTATATTGTGTCCATAACAGCCGTTAGTTATATTGTGTCCATAACAGCCACTATTTATACTGTGTCCATAACAGCCACTAGTTATATTGTGTCCATAACAGCCACTAGTTATATTGTGTCCATAACAGCCACCAGCATAATAAACACCAAATATATGTTTTTCACTTTAGCTGTCAGCTTATAAATCTCCTGATGTAACACAAAGCTGTTAACAGGGTTTTGACTTATAGAAAAATTACTTCTTTTAAAATATTTGCATTTCAATCACAAAATTAAGTGATTTGTATTTTAAAATATTAACTAGATAATATCACAAACAAACAACATGTTGCATTGCCCTTTAGTTGAATACTATGACACATTATGGTGTCTTAATTAGAAAGCTCTCAACTTGACTCATTACCTTCTGTTCTTCTATTGTAAACAAAACATATGATTAGATTGATTTTAATTTCTCCAGATTCTCATTCCACCCAAAAATTTGAAAGAAAAATTGAACAAGGAAGTGAACCACCCCAGAGAGGTGAGTAAGCATAAAATTATGTATAAGTTTTAATGTTGAACCAGGCTTATGAAAAGTGTTCCAGTTTAGTCAAAGTTCATAACTTGAGTTCAAAACAGACATATTTTTTTTACTATAAGGATGTGCCTGAGTTACCTTCATTCCTAACATCTGTTGGGAAAAAAAGTTGGTTGATCATTGGGTTGTTTGGTATCTATTGGCCATATTTATTGTTGAACTTTACAGTACCCTTCTGCACAAACTTTTAGGTATTAGAAGGTCATATGAGAATTCAAGATGTCTATATCATTGAATTTTTTACCTAAAGTTTATCTGTCTGGCATCATTTTAAAGGCACTGAGTCCTAATGTTGTTTGCTTCTATGTTACAGATTCTTGATCAAGTGAAGTATAGGGTAGACTGGGCTAAACATCAGGACAGAGAAAAAAAAAAGGAGGAAGAAGCTCTGGAGAAAGAAAGAGGTGGTTTTTTTTTAGTCTTACAAGCTCACAGTTTAATTTTTCAAAAGAAAAATTGAAAAATATCATTTTTAAAAATGCTTAAATTGTAGTATTTTGTAGTGTTTTTTTTTTAATTCATTTGTTCCTATTTGAAAACTGAGTTCTATTCTCCCAAATACATTTAGTTGAAAAAATGTATTAGATATTTAACAGATGACTATACACTAGTAACCCTCGTCAGACAATGGCTTTGTCTGCATCAGAAATGGAAAAAAATATGCAGGTTGCAACTAGGTTTGCGTAGTTTCATGAAACACTGCATTCATCATTAATTTTTGAAATCAAAGGCATTGCCATTAACTAATTAATAATGTTATTTTGCTTAAAATAATATTTAATTATTTACCTACTCACTTAGTTATCCATGTTTTTTTAAAGTATTGACCACTACAAATGTATCAAGTAACTTTAATGGTTAACTTAAAAGCTGCTCTGAGCAGAGAGAATTATAAACATGTGATTATTGTCAGCACAACTTTTATGGTATTCTTAGTGTGTTCATCCAGCTTGTTGATAGACTTTCATTAGACACCACCTTATTTTTAATTGATTGGTACTGTTACTTATGTCATGAATCTGTTGTTTTTTTTGTCCTAGTTGCCTATGCCCAGATTGATTGGCATGACTTTGTTGTGGTAGAGACAGTAGACTTCCAACCAACAGAAATTGGTAACAAAAAAAACCCAACTACTTTCTTCTTTCATTAGACATAGAATAATATCCAGTATGTACAATAAACTGTACGAGAATATTATTCAGACAAAATAAATGTATAATATGTTTTAAATCTTCACAAAACTTTGTTTCATAGGTAATTTACCACCTCCAACAACGCCGGAAGAGGTTGGAGCTCGTATTCTACAGATGGAACGATTTGTTAGGGGAGAGATTCCAGTAAGTTGATAATTCATTTGGTGTTGATCTTTTCTTTTCATACAGTTTAATTATTAAATTACAACCACAATAAAAAAAATCAGAACAGCTTCATGTGGTTTTTTACATAGTATGTTTCAGTGGGGCGGGATCATTTGTTGCCAAAGACTTGAAAGCATTAGCTTCATTAGATTACTTTTATCATTGCTTCTTTCATAAACTTTCAAATGTTGTTCCAAAGATTGATGATGCTGTGGAGATGGAGGTGGAATCTGAAGGAGAGGATGACGAAGAGTCTGATGAGGATGACAGAGAGATTGCAAGGGCGGCACGTCCAATGACAGATGGGGTATCCCAGGTATCTTTTTTAATTTGAGTCTCTTTTAGATTTTATTTTATATAATGTACTCATACTTTTTTTTTTAAAATAATAAAATAAGAATAGATATGACCAAGAAATAATATGTAAATGTATGGTTATGAAAACCTGTTGTTAGCTATTAGCAGCAATTCATAGTGACAAATATAAATACACATAGGTTAATTTAATGTTGAATAACTTGTATGGCTATTTTACAACTGAATGTGCAATTGGTATCTTTTTTATATATACATATTCAGCTTGAAAAAAGGTCTCTGTTTCTCTTTTGCCATCAATGTATCCTTTTAATCCAGCGACTCTCAAACAGCAGCATCTTATCCCCCACTTGATTGCAAGTCATTTCCCTACAACTCTCCCTTCCCATCATGCTTTCACTCTCATTTCTCCCAAACTTTATAATCAGCTGGTTAATGATGCATAACTATGAGTTTAGCCACATCCACACCTTTATTTTTAGAGATAGTCTTCTGATAATATTTAAACCACTGAATTAAAGTAAGAAGACCCTTGGATCTTTTTCTTACTGTGCATCTCTAGCATCTCTAACTTGACTTCTTTATAAGTCTTCATAATACTTTTTTTTTTTTGTTCAGTAATACTGCAAATTTATGTAGATAAGTATTAAGAAATATTTTCTTTGCTTACAACAAATTAATACATGAGTAGCAAGTGCTTTGTATGCTGTAGCTGGGGCTACAGGAAATGCTGCATTCTTCAATAGCCTTTTTATTATTATTATTATAATTATTAGTAGTAGTATTATTAGTATTATAAGCAAGTGCTTTATTGATCACTGGTATGTTTGCTTTCTAAAGGACATGGAAGAATCAGAAGAAGAGTCAGAGGAAGAAGATGAAACACCAAGAGGAAGACTTGCGCCACCGCCACCACCCCCTCCCCCACCTCCCAAGGAGGCTCCTCCACCTCCACTTCCTCCTGCTCCAGAGCGAGTGGTTATCAAAAAGGACTACAATCCAAAAGGTAGACATTTTCAATGAGGTCATTTTTTTAATTTTTTTTTTTAATTTTTTTTTAGACTTGCTAAGTATAGTGCATCTTTTATTATATAGATAGCATGCTGAGTGTGCTATGGTCCAATCTCTTTTGGAAGATCAGTTTTAGAAAAGATTGTTTAATTTCCTTTTGAGTATGTTGCTTAAATCAGTTAAGGGATCAAAACATTTAAACCAAAAAAATGATATATCTTGACCTGGACTTCCTAGAAATGAGACCAAAGTGTGTGCAAACTATGAAATAGTTTTAGATTGATATTGCTGGCCTTAAATAATCCAGGTCAGTTGGATAATATAAAAAGAACTAGCCAATTGATTGCAGGCTGGGTTTGTTTGGGAGGAAGGCTAGTTTCAATGCAGTGTCAGAAACATGAGAAATAAATTTAAAAGAATATAGAAATGAAAAGATGATCAGTTTTTTTTTTTTTAGGTAATATTTTGGAAACATTGATTCAATTTTACAAAATGTTAGTATATATGTAATAGAAAGACATTAATTTATTTCTTTTGACTCAATTGTCTGAGCCTAACAGCTTTACCTTTTTTTTTACAGCCAAGCCAGCCCCGCCAGCGGAGCCTAGTCCTGACCAATTTATGATTTCTCCAATCACTGGTGAGAAAATCCCGGCACACAAAGTCCAGGAACACATGCGTATCGGTGAGTTCAACACAAATGTTTATTGCTAGTTTCTGAGAAGCACAAAATGTGTTTCAGCTCTTATCAAACTTGGTGAATGGCCGGCTAAGTAACATGTTGACTTTGCCTTGATGAGGAAAAAATGATTGTTTCCTTGTTTTAATAGTATGGAAATTTCTGAAACTTTGTCTAAATCAGCCCTGAATCCCTATGTTAGCCTAATGACATACCATATGTCTGAGCAAAATTTCGTGGTACATTTTCCAAGTATTTTATATTTTCAAACTTTTTTGTATATTTATTACATTTTTTTAAAATTGGAAATTGATATTTTTTTGTTAAAATCAATTCTTACTTTTGTTACGGTTGTTGTTTTTTACATTTACAATTTATTTGCTGAATAAAAGAAATTTTATTTTCTTTGTAAATGGTTTAGCAATTTAAGATTAATAAATGACCATAACTATTGTTTTTTATATCCACCTGTAAGGTTTGTTGGATCCCAAATGGATGGAAGATCGTCAGCGGTCACTTGCAGATAAATCTGACCAGGAGGAGGTATTTGCTCCTGGCTCTGCCATAGACTCGAACCTCAAATTGTTGGCTGAGAGACGTACAGATATTTTCGGTATTGGTACTGAAGAAACGCAGATTGGTAAAAAGGTAATAATTTAATTATTCCTTGTTGTTGTTTTTTTATTCAAAATATGGGATGATTTGCATGAATCGATACACCCTAGTTATGAAACTATAAAGTGTGATATTGAGTTCCAAAAAATGTGCAATTTTTGTTTCACGGTCTAAATTTTGTGTTAGTTTATATGAGAACTCAGACTGGATTCAAATTACATTTGTATAAAACATCTGCCCAAATAACAGACAAGTGAAAGCCCTGCATGGTGTTCACAATTTGTATTCTTTATAAACCAGTCTAAAACCTAAGTGTTAAAGTACTTAAGATTGAGTTGATTTGATGTTCTTACTTCATGTCAGATTGGTGAAGAAGAAAAGAAAGAGACTAAAGTGGTTTGGGATGGACACACAGCATCCATGGAGAAAGTGTCACAGTTGGCAAGAGAAAACATTTCCATTGAAGAGCAGATTGCTACCATACATAGAGCCAAGGGGCTAGTGTACGTAGAAATGTTCAAGTCTCATTTTATAGATTTGTTTTTTTTAGTTCAGTAACCAGAGTTTGGAAAGTTTTGGCAATGCATATTTACGCATATTCACAAATAGATCAGCACTTAATCATTCTAAATTCTATGGTCAAGTATGGTACATTTTCACAAATCATATCTTCGTAGACGACCCCCCACCTCCCGGACAAAGCCCAGTACCTTCCCAGGGTCGACACTATCGAACAGTGTTTTTAAGTTGTGCGCTCTAAAAAATTTTCCCCTAATATCCTGGTATCTGGGGCAATCAATGAGGATATCTGCATGAAAGAACCAGTTTTTAAAAAAGTAATTATTTTGTGGGAATGTGTTTTAAAAAATTTACTTAATGTTTTTCATATTCCATAAATCGATTCAAGAGGTTGTTTTTTTTAACTAATGGAAATGTTAAAATATACAATCAGACTTCAGTACTTCTTTACATTAGTTTGGGGGGGGGGGGGAGAATACTTTTAGTCACAGCTACAGTTTCATTAGTCTTTAATTAGATTTAGTTTCAATATTCACTCATGTATTCTTTTTTTTTTTAATTCAACATCAAAACATTTTATTCTATTTGTGCCCAACGTGATATTGGGTTTACACACCATAGCCTAGAATAGTCAGTATTTGTGCATGTTTGAATGTAATTGGATATCTCATTTATATTTCTCTGTACAGGCACGATGAGGAGAAAGAAAAAATTGGACCTGCTGTGCCTAAAGTTGCCCCGCCACTGCCCCCTCCTCCGCCATCAGCAGGGACCAATGCTCCACCACCGCCCCCTGTGGCTGCCATAGTTCCCCCACCTCCTCCTGCCCCTCCCCAGCAGATACGCCCTGCCATGCCTCCCATGGCCCACCCCATGATAGCTGGGCCTCCCATAGGCATGCCTCCTATGATGGTTGTTCCACCAAGGCCTCCGATGATGATGGGTAAGTCCTTAAACTTCCATGAATTGAGCTTAGAGTTGGTTAAAAGGTCATATTATTTGAAAAGCTTAATTGTAAAAATCATTATGCTAAAGTCAATACAAGTTTATTCAACGTCTAAAAACAGTGGTATTACTTGAAACTTTATTATGCTTCATAAGTAAAATATGTATTCAAATGTTTTAACAATGTTAGGCTTAGATATTTTTATGACACTAATTACTCTTTAAGGTATGGCTCGACCACCAATGATGGCACCAATGGGAATGGCCATGCCACCCTCAGCTCCTATGATGGCCCCTGCTATCCCCATAAGACCTCCTGGTATTGGAGGTGCACCAGTCCCCACAGAGGAGCCACCAAGCAAAAAACAGAAGACAGAAGAAAATCTGATCCCAGAAGATGTCTTCCTGCAAACTCACAAGGTGAGTTTTATTTTAGCACTAGGAGTTAATCTTTCATTGGAGGATAATATGTTAGTGTAGGAAAGGCAGCTGCAGTATTGGTTAGAACTTTTAAAAAGCAGGTATTGAAAGCTTACATACAGGAATGAAATGCATGCTTTCAGCATCATACCAAGTACAATTTTTTGTTTGCAAAGTTTTAGCAATATAGTCATGTCTAACATGTGTACAGAGATGGCTGGTTGAATGTTTTTCCTTTAAACATTGATTCAAATGACTCATAAATCAGAAATTTGTTGACAATGTGAAAGCTTGCTATGCCCTTTCTTAATCATTTTGTGATCAAGTACCAAATATTGAACCTATTACTTTGTTATATTTCATCATTTTATCATTAAAAAAGTATCTTGTACAAGTATTCCTATTATATATTCTAGATTTATGCATCATTCATTACCTCAGTGCTTAGCTTCACAATTATATTTTATAAACTTGCCAATGTTATAAGATTTAAGTTTAAGATTTTAAAAAAAAAAAGAACACAAAAAATTATTTCTTTAATTTTCAAATCTTGATTTTTGTCTTTGATCTTTGGAACGAATGTCTGTAATATTTGTATCTCAGGGCAATGTCAAGGTCCAGGTGGTGGTTCCCAATATTGCAGACAAACCAGAATTAAACTTGAAGGGACAAAAGCTGGAGTTCACCTTGCCCATCACAGATTCAGTAAGTCTCATCATTCTAACTCTCTACACTGTGGAGCTTCATTTTGTGCTTAGAACTAGTGTACCTTTTTGTTCCTTACACTCAATGATAGACAAATTTACCAAATATCCACATATTTATTGTTCAACTATTCTGCTTAGGTGTCTGTTCTTAAAGTCAAGTTACATGAAACACTTGGACTGGCCGCAGGCAAACAGAAACTTCAGTATGAGGTAAGTGAAGAGTAACATGCTGATACATAAACAAGTTCCAGGGAAAAATAGGTTGACTGTGGGTCTCATTTTTATGAATTTTTGGTTTCTAAATTATTTATTCCCACTACTACTGTTTGAAGTTATTAATTGTTAAGTCTAAATTTTGTAGTTATACAATAGTAGTTGAAAGTTTAGTTCAAATCTTGTCCAATAAAATAACTGTAAGAGTTTGTTTTTTTTTTAAACAAAAAAGCTTACTATATTAGCTGGATAGAAGCACATAGGTTAAATATCCTTATGTAGCAACTGAAGTGCATTAATGAAAATCTCATTCAAAGTGCAGTGCTTTGAAAAAGTTGATATTAAGACAGAAGGAAGGCATTGAAGTTTCAGCCCTCGAGCAATTGCGAGAGAAAAGGATGGACAAATTTCTCTCGTACAGCTACATCTACTGTCAACCTTTTTCTGTGACACCACTCAAACAAATATTTACATTTGTCATTGGGTCATTATGTAATTTATAGAATAGGGATTTATAACTGCAAACCAAATACAACAAATGTTTGTCTCTTGAAAAAAAAGAAAGTGAATGCCTTTCAACTCTTCCTTCCACCGAAGGAGTTTTGGAATTTTTATTTTTTTTGCCAGACACCAGACAGTTTGGTTTCCAATATTTCTTTATCCCTCTTTCTTCTTGATAAGTCGAATAGAAATAATTATTCCTTCATGAGTTTTTTTTTTTTTTTATTATTATTATCTCGACATTCTTTTTCCTTGAGTTTATTTTTATATGTAACAGAGTCCCTAAGTCTTAAAAATATCGTCAACACAAAAATAGGAAAGTTGGCAAAGCAGATTTATAATTTTAGATAATTTAGTAAGATAATTGTAATTATTTTCAAATGTGCTATATCCCATCTTCAGAAAGAAATATCTGAGACCTTTCTAAATGTAAATACTTAATGCCTGTTTGTATTTGCAGGGCATGTTTATCAAGGATTCCAACAGCTTAGCTTTCTATAATTTCCTGAATGGTGCCACAGTTCAACTGCAGTTGAAAGAGAGAGGTGGGCGCAAGAAGTAGATCACACAACTCAGTAGACCTCAGCAAACTTGTGTTGGACTGTTGTTTTTTTTTGCTAATAAATATTTAAAATTTTCATATAGTATTTGTCTTTGTTTTTTTTTTTAATTCAAGAAATTTGACAAGATTTATCATTTATCATGAATAGAAATTCTGCATGTTTTTATGTAGTTTAAGCCAGATCTAAAAGAACTTCACAGATCTCACTAGCTAATTCTGTCTCTTGTGTGTGCTGTTTGTCTGGCAAGGTGTTTATTAAGCATCAACAAAATAATACCAGTTAAGAAAATAACTAACTACACAGATTACTCTGATTATAGAGGTGCAGTGGTGGATTGGTAAAAATAAAAGCCCTTAGCTTCCAATCCTGAAGACAGGAATTTTTAATTTCAGGATCTTAAGGGCTCCACCCAGCTCTGCATGCTATTTTTAACATTTCAAATTTATCACTTGGCAATGCAGAGATATACTAAAAGATGTTTTAGAGGCAAAGATAACAAATATACTGGGTACATAGAGTTATCTTTTTTTTTTATAGGGATTTTGCATAACAGTTTGTATTTAGAAGTTGAAATAGGCAGTTTTATATTCTCCTCCTTGCTTGTGCTGTTTAAATTGATTCTCCAAAAGTGTACTCTGTTGTTTATTTATGTGTTTATTTTGTGTAAATACATTTAATAAAGGTAGTTATTAACTTGATGAAAGCAGAAGAGCATGTCATTTTCCGATGCAGTGAAAAGTTGGCCATAACACAAAATTTAGTTTCATACAATTTCTAAAATTCAAAATTATGTACAATAGTACTTTTTTAACATCTTGAAACAAGTACCACTAGGTGACTTCAGTTACCTGAAGTATGGTACCACGTAATGGATCATTAATTTTTCTCGAGAGTCTGGAGCATTTTTCTTTTGATGCAAGCAATGAAGGAACATATTAATTCTGTTAACTCCCTGGGGAGCATAGGGCTGCAACGACACCTCCACCTAACTCAGTCTGAGAAGCTTTTGTCATCTGCTCCCATTCCCATGTCATTCCAGTATCCTCATCTTCACTGATGACAGACCTCTTCCAGGTTTGCATGACCTGCCCACTTTCCAAAGGAATGTATGACGCCTGCAAACACTTGTCAGTTACACAAGTTATTTTCTGAACACTGCCTGCCCTGTTTGCTTTGAGCTGTGTTGGTAAAATGCCTCTGATGTCAAGTTGGCTTCCTACACTTGTTTGAAAGAACCCTTTGCAAATAGTTTTCTCTGTACTTGCAATTAGGTGCAGCATTCATTATCTTCTTTGGTCTGTCTTTCATTGTTGTCTTGGCATCACAGTCAACTTGCCCCCAGTTTGGTAAGCACTGATGTAAAGTATACTTATTCCAGGTGTACAATGTCTATGCATAATCTATTGATAAAACTCTACATGTAAGAAGTTGCATTACAAGAGGTCAACAAAAATCCTGAAAAAAAAATTTCCTTCAAGTCTTACTGATAATAATGGTCTCATTGATTGATTACAGTTGTGAATATTTAGGGGGAAAAGAAGGAGGGGGGGGGGGGGGTGGACGTAGGATAAGAATGACTGACTTCCTTTTTGTTGTAGTGCTGGATCTGAAAATATATTATTGTGAAATGACAAAAGTTTTTAATTAAAAATCTTTATTCGACCCTCGATGCATACAGTCACAAATGTACATTGTTAGATTATCTGGAAAAGTAACAAATACTTCAAAGGCATAAAGAATGTTTGAAATGATAGATCAATTCAAAAAAACATATTTTGAGATGATATGATTGATCAGCTGAACTAAATTAAACACACACATTGTAAGCAATTCACTAAAAGCTGGTCAGGTTATGATTCATCACTCTGTGGTAGTTACAACAACGACAGTCCAGTTTCTACCAAAGGTTTGGACACACTAGTTAAGAAACTTAATGATCACATGACCTAAATAAATGTAACAAACAAAATATATTTAACTAGCAGAATGAAATTGCATAGATGAATGATAATCATTTGTGCAACCATTGCAAACATGAGCAGGTTGACCCACCCGTTATCAAATTCTCCACACACAAAATAATATTCTTGAGAACTTGAGAGTGAGGTCGTGGAATGCAGGGCATGGTGTACATGAAACAACCAAACAAATGAAGCCACAATTTTAATCTTACAGTACAGCAATCAATGAGAGTTAGTCAATGTATGTATGTAGCAATGTAGAAAAAGTTTGCACTATATGGAAAAAGTGTTATAAATACCATATAAAACAGCCACAAATTAAATATATAAAGCAACACAGTGTTAGTAATAATAATAATAATTTAAAGACCATTATATTTCATAATAATGTACAGAAGCTTTTGTTAAAGAGATCTATGCATACCAATAGAAATTCACTACAAGTTTAAACAAAGCTTGAGATAACTATAAAACAAAAAAAAACATTATTTTGTTTGTTCAAAGTCCTCTTGTTAAATACTGTAGTCTACAGACAAATACTGTAGTCTACAGACAATGACTGCAGTCTACATAGCAAACTAATCAGGATAATGAAGTTTGACAATAGATTTCATAATTACTTATATTTTTTGCAAAACCTGAATATTTTAATAAAAGGGCCACTTTGAGAACATATTATAGCTTTAAAAAAAATAAAATTGTATCATTTATCAGGTTAATGAATTTGAATAAATGTATGAAAGCTAAATCTATGTTTGAAAAGTACATCACATAATGTATCACATTAGGTTAGTGTAACTGTTACAATAAAGACACATTTAACCCTTCATTTGAACAGGACAGTTTGATCAGACTATTACATATTGGGCAGTTTGTCTTTACAATTTCAAAAGAAACCAAAGGTTTTGTTCAGACTGTCAATAAAGTGAACATTTTCATCATAAAGTAGAAATGCATTCCAACAAAACTCATTGTGCTTCATAAACATTAACAGCCAAGAGAATGTTTTCATTTCATTAGTTGTTGAAAGATTTTCTTTTTATTTAGCTGTGGTTCTCAAACTATGAATCATGAAGCTCTGTGATCCTTGAAATGTGAAAACATTTTGAGAATCCTGAATCAATTAAACTGTCCAAACTCGGTCATAGGTTTTGAAACATAGGTTGAGCCATTAGACACAGTTCAGACAATTCTGGAAACTTGTGTATAATAGTGATAAACAAACATGTCATGAAATAGTGCTGATTGTACACCACAAAATGAAACACACGAGAACGATTCCAATTGAACATTATTATGGCAACAAACACATTTCTGGATGGATGTATACCAGTCTAAAAAAAAAAAAAGCTCCCAATGTAAACAAAAAATAATAATAATTAAACCATGTATACTATATATCTACATATACTATATACAACATAAACATACAATTTAAATTGAAAATACTAAAATAAGGTTTCAACCCTCCCAAAAACAAATTTCAAAGATGGACTTGTTTCTACTAAGAAGTAATGTTAAGGAGAACCTAGTATTCTGCATTCACAAGTTACAATCATTTGAAGTTTATAACTTGGTCATGTTTATAATGCTTTACAAACATTGTACTTACAATGACACATATAAGCCAAAATAAATTAATAATATACTGATTACCAGCTAATTAGCCTAGTGCAACAAAAAGTATACAAGTCGTCGAACAGTATAAATGTGTCATATAATTTTTTTTTTCTTTATTGTTAAACAAAAATAGCCTAGTTTGATAAACCAACTATTTCTGTTTCTATGTAACATTCCCATGAAAGCATTCAATCCACTTTCACAACACTGTAGATCTTCGAAACAAACCAAAAACAGGCAAAGAATCCAATGGAACCTATAAACAAAGAAAACAAATGAACTCATCAATACTGCATGATGGGAAATGTTAAAACTATAGTTGGTTGTAATATATTCTACTGAAAAAAAAAAATTTGTCAAAGAGGTTAAACTGAAAGATTACTGTTGTCAACTCAATGATCAAAGTGTCATCAATGCTGTTTTATTACCTCTTCCTTTATTTGCCCATTTGCTTAACAATGGCATTCTGCCATAAAAAGTGCACACACAAAAACATAATCCTTGAAAGATATAAAGTTTCTTAAGACTGCCTATATTCTGTATGCCAGATACACCAAAAAGCTAGCTTTTTAAAGTTTTCTACCATAAATAGGACTTTCCAAAAAGTAACAACAAAAAAAAGCAGGAATGATAATTGTGAAGAAACAAATAAAAAGATTTGCTGCTAATTTATTTAGTAAATGAAGACATAGATTGCAAGGGTTGCATCAAGGGCCCATGAATGGGAAAGTAGGATATAAAAGAACTGCCACATAATACTAAAAATTATGATTTCAAAGCAAAAATTGAAGTAAAATTAAAAACGCTAAATTTTGCATTATCAGTAGTGATCACTATGGTTTAGGAAACTGGAAAAACAGGAAGATGAGAAACAATTAGTAATTTATGTTTCAGCAAATTGAAATTAAACCAATACAAGACACTTTTTTTTTTTTTACAATAGTAGTGTGAAAAGTAAAATAAAAAAAATCTTTTTTTTTTTTTTCTATTTGTAAACAAACTTAAAAGTCATTGCCTCACCTGTGGTGATAAAAAACAAGAAAATAATGATCCCAGTGTAGCCAAAATACAGGAAAGTGTTAGTGAATCCACTCATCTCCAGCTTGGTGAAGAAGAAATGGATGCAGTAAAAGAAAAAGTAGATGGCTGTGAATCCACTGGTCAAGAAAGATCTCCACCACCAATGGTAGTCCTAAAACAGAACATGAACAGCAAAATCAATGGGTTGAAAAAACAAACAGATCAGATTAATATTTCATAAATATGCAACTGGAGTTTTGAACATGTTCTAGACAACAAACCTCAGCACACAGGTGGAAGTAGCAAAGAAGTATGGTGGCTTCACTACAGGTGATGATGAGGATGATGAAGACCAAAAATAGGAATCCAAACATGTAATACGTCTGATGAGACCTGCACAACAGATGTCATAGTTTGCTAATAGGATACATTGTTTTTAGTTTAAAAAAATAGTACTAATTACATATATACCTGAAATTTTAATATTAACTGTTTCCCCACAATTAATGTGAAAGTATGAAAATTTGTAACTTTTTTTTTTTACTCCTAGTACTGAAAGTTTGCTATCTTGTATGAAATCTCAGCTTATCAACTGAACAATTAAAAACCCAACACAAAACCTCTTTACTACTAACAAAATACTATTGAGAATAAAAAAAAAACAGCACTCAAAACCTCTTTACTACTTACCAAATACTATTGAGAATGAAAAACAGCTGTATAAAAATGCACCCAAAAGGCAAGACACCTCCCATGATGATGCCTGGTAAAGGTCGTGTGTACAGAGACTGTTCAGGAATCTGACGGGGAATCTGATTGGTCCGAGTTGGGTGTTCAATAGGCTGAAAGAAAAAAAAAAGTTTGAGCACAAGTAAAAATACACTAAATAATTTTGAAGTTGTTTCAATGTTTAGACACCAAAAAGGTTGTAGATGAACATACCCTTTTCCTAAATCCAAAGTAAGCTCCAACAAAAGTGAGTGGCACTGATATACCAAACCAGAGCGCCAGCAAGGCTATCAATGTGGTGAATGGAATAGCAGCAGAGCTTCCCTTGGCCCACAGAACAAGATTTAATAAAAAGAAAACAGCAAAAACTAACCTGAAAAAAAAAAAAAAAAAGAAATTTTTAAAACAAGTACAAAAGCAATCTATAAAATGGCTGAAATCAACAAAACTATTCATAATACAATCATTTCAATAAATCACAATATAAATACAACAATTACCCAGGGCAGAAAAATGCTGTCAGTATCACATTAGATTTCCACTTCTCACCACCAAAAGCTAAAAAAAAAAAATTAAATCTTACTAATACATTACCAAAAATGAGTAAACCAAAAAAGCAATTCATTTAACTAATGGAATAAAACAACTATACAATCTACATATAAACTTACTTTTGTACATTCTTGCTGACACATAGCCTGCTGGTGTGCCCAGACATACATATAGTACCTAGGAAAAACAATATCATTATTAATGATTCCACTCAGAATAAACTAAGCAAGAATGTTATCTAATTCAGTAATTCCTAATTAAAATTGTGCCAACAGCTTTGAACGTTACCAAAGCACAAGTCATGAGAGCTCCTCTATTAGCTGGTGAAAGGAAACCTAAACAGGCAAAAACTGAAAGAAAAAAAAAAAAACAATGACTAAAAAAAAACAACCACCAAAATGTTCTATGTTCAGAAAAGTAGTTCCACTCAGGTATGTCAGCATCAAAGAGGAGTAAGCTGCTAGTATTCTTTTTAATGCAGTTGCTTTCAAATACAGTTGGCAATCTTCTCACCATCACCATATAGATATCAATATAAGACAATATCTCCTTAACTCAACTTATAGAGCGATTATTTTTGTCTTAATAACCAATGAATGTTAGATTTTTACAAATTGAACATTTGTACCCAACCTCAACCCCCCCTCCCCCTTTCCCTGAGAAAGAATCCTAGTTAACCAAATCTATAGATCTACTAGACTGTTTAATATTCCAATAATAGGCCTATTCATCTAGAATTAGAAGATGATGCACAAAATGCTCCTGAACATTTATTTATTAAACTCTTGAAAGAATGCCTACTTACGGAAATAACCAAAGACGTATAGTCAGTTCAATATAAGTATATTCTTTTTTTAATTTGAGTTTCAGAGTTTTCCCAGTGTAGCCAAGGAGCTAGTAATTCTTTTCCAAATGATATACATCTGAGACAAATTTCTAGGAAAATATTTAGAGCCGTTTTTAAGATCCATGTCCAGGTTACACCCACCCAGGTTACACAATTTCGACTAGAATAGAGGTATTGTAAAAACAGTCAAGTGGCAAGTAAAAATATTACACAGGGAGCACTTCTTGCACATCTAAAGCTTACATTTTGTAACAATGCAGTACATTATCAGTATGCTTCTACCAAAGTGTCCACAAATAGACGCCAATAATGTGTTTCATTTATATTTTTTGTATAACAAAGCAGACACAAATAAAAGTTGAGATTCAGTACAAAAAAATCTTTTCGTATATATTTGAGCCCAACTGTTTGCAGACAAACTTACCTAATGTGATCAGAGTCATAAAGAAGAGCTGTGTACCATTGCCTACAAGGACAGCCAAAAACATGCCCTTTCTTGGTGGTCTGAACACATCACCATGGACCAACTTCCAACCAAATTCTTCTTGAGCATCTTCCTATTCAACCAATAGCATAGTCCAAAAGAAAATATAAATATTAGAGGATAATAATTATATTTAAAAACATTATCATTGGCATTTCAAAAGCTGTATGTTACCATACTATCCATTTGGTTGTAGCGAGCAATGTCTTTGTGAAGAGTTCTCAACATGATCATGGCAACCATACCAGACAGAAAGACCACAATAACCAAAGAATTCATGATGCTGAAGAGAAATAAAGATATGATTTCAAAACTTAATGGCATTACTTCAATTCTGTTCCAAACAGAACTTTACTATTTTACACTGAGTTTAAATTGAACAAAATGAACCAGCATGCAACGTACCTGAACCATTGAATGTTAGTGTGGGGCATGGAGTCCAAAATATAGTCCCAACGAGAAGTCCATTTAATGTTCATGTTTTCCTAAATTTACAATTTTTATAAAGTTGCAATTAATGAAATATGTTCAAACTAAAAGCACTACAGTTTACAGAATGACAAATTATATTGCAAAGCTTACCGTCCACTTAACAGAGTAAGTGTACTTGATTTTGATAGGTTTGTCAGGCTGTACCCCTGGAATACCCAACACTGGAGCATTGTCAGAACAATCTGGCTTATCTTGATGATTAATGCTGATTGATAAGAATAAAACACAGCTATGATTTTGTGTTATGAGTCTCTTATCTAAGGTAAATATATAGTCAAAGTCAGTTCAGTACTGATTGATTAAATTAAGATCATCAGCTTTATGATTTTTTTCTTTCCTTTGCCATTGAAAAACATTTCAACTAAATACAAAAAAACAATTTTAAATCATGTATTAGAATAAAAACCTTGCAAACAAACACAAATTACTCTTTGTGAATTATATATATATGTTAGCAGAAGCAAACAAGACAAATGACATAAAAGTGAAGAGCCTGGTAGGAATTCAGATATGCTTTGTACTCTTCTGTCTCTGCCAAAATATAAAATTTGTCAAAAAATCTACACAACATCCCTGCCCAGCCTCCTGCCCTAATAATAAGAAATATAAGACTCCTGAAATATACATTTTATGGAGGTACAAAAAATAAATTTGGACTTGTTTTGAAAACTCTTTCTACAAACATTACCCTAACAATCAATGGATCAGAGTTTACATGGATGGTTCATCTCATAAGGCCACCACAAATGAAGGAGCTGGAATACTCATCGAATGGCTCGATGGAGAAAAACTAGAAAAAATCCATTGCAACTGGAGAGCTCTCTGACAGCCACAGAGCAAAAAGGGAAGCACTAGAACTAGCTGCTACCATGCTAGCAAATCATCCAAGTTTCCCATACAGTCAGACTCTCTTTCTAACCGATGTGAAAACAATCCTCCAAAGCTTGGAAAACTCTGATTCCTCCTTTATAAAATGACTCAGGACAGCACTAACAAAGCTCAACAACAACAACAGCAAATAAACTGTTATTCAATGGATACCAGCACATATTGATCTAGATGGAAATGAGAAGGCTGACACACTTACTAAGTGTGGGAGAACAAACTCACAATTAAACATTGGACTCTATCCAGAAGAAATGAAGAAATTAACAGTGAATAGAATAAATGAGAAACGGATAAGCTCACATCCAAATCACAAAAAAGATGATGCCTATTATAAGCTGTCCCGACAAGATTAAAGTCTTATCTTTTGCCTCAGGACAGAACACAACAATGAGACAACATATGTACCAGAAGCTCAAAACTGAACATGTGAAATCTGCCCATGTGGAGTGTCACCAGAGAATGCTGACCATGTCCTTCAAAACTGCTTTCTTTACCAAGAGGCCCTAATAAGGCACTGGCCCCAAAATACCTCTATAGAAAAAACTATATGGAGAGCTACCTAATTTGGAAACCACTGCACAGTTCATGTCATATATTGGCCTAGTAATCTAAACACTCCAACATAATAATGAGAACGAGGAAGAAGAAGTTTTGAAAATTACAGTAATTGTTTGGTGATAATAAAACGAATTAATTTTTTTTTACAGTGGTTTACCTCTTTGCAAGTGTTTTTATCATTAATTTATAAAATTAAATGTATAATTTGAAGAGTTGTATTTGCTTTATACTGTTATTGTTATAATAGTAATGCTGAGGTTGACTACTGAGCTCAATTGGTTTAAACTAGGGGTGCACCGGATAGTCGCTCCGGCTCCGGTTTCTGTCGAATATCCAGCATTTTTTACTATCCGGTGCTATTCGGCTCCAGTTGGATATCACTACCGGATAGTAAAAAGTACACCTATTTAATATGCATAAAGTGGACCTCCTTCCATTAATGTCTGTTGTTGACTGTATTAATGTTTATATTCAAACAAAATAATGTGCTTAAAAATAGAGCCACTATGATTATATACCAAACATCGTTTATTATAAAGACAAGGCGTGTTAATAACGTAATATAAATAGAGACAAAACTTTACATCATAAATGCGCTTTACATACAGAGCAGCAATGGCTGACACTTTTTTCAATTTGTCTTGACCTTTGAGTAGGTTAGTTAACATGTTAAAATGCTACATTCCTTGACTATGTCATGCTGACCAGACGTCTGTCTAGCTGTGCGGGTATATCTCCAGAGGTAGAGATGAACAACTCCCACCCCTTTTATTTGTTTAGTCCATCACATTGAGTTTTTTTTATAGGAAGGTGACCACAAGTTAAATGCGATGGACGTAGGTTTAATGTCAGCGTATTGACACTCTCTAGAGGTCACACCTTTCGAGGGAACTGAGTTCGTTTATTTAGTAGTGAATCTTTATTATGGGGGCTGGACTACCATAGCCACACCTCTAAGGTAACCAGGTATAATTCCAGATGAACAACTCCCTCCACCTTTTATTTGTTTAGTCCATCACAATGAGTTCATTGATGACAGGTGACCACAAGTCAGATACGATGGACCTAAGCACTCCATAGAGGTCACATGAGGGAACTATGTTTGTTTACTTAGTAGTTAATCTTAATTGGGGTGGGGAGGGGTGGGAATGGACTTCACGCCAAACATCTACACGGGTGTCCGGACAAAGAGTTTGCTTATTTGGAGAAAAATCTTAATCACGTGGTTGGGCTAGAGGCCACACCTTTTCAAGTGTGCCGAGTTACTTGAACATAAATCTCAATTATTAAGCTGGACTAAAGATCACACACACCTAAACGGGTTACTTTTAGCTACACAGAACACAAACCGCGAGATTATATAGCCAAGTAAGCCATTAACTAATTATTTTGTAGAAGACACGACCAGGGCTATCTTTAAATAGAGAGCAAAACACCCCCCTACTCTTTATTTTATTTTTTTGGTCCTTGACACCCAATTTATTAATAGACGTTGACCATTTTTTAAGCCAGAATGAAAAAACACAACGTGCTAACAAAGGATATTACAGTCAATAAATATTACGGTTAAATAATTTTTCTAATGTGTTCACTAGAATATTATTCCTTCAAATATGTGTCTTGATTTGATAATAATAATCTTAATTATTTGTGACAGTCAATTAACTCCTTGTTATTACTATTTTTTTTACTTAAGATGCGTACTTAGCCACTGTGTATCAGGCTAGGACGACTTTGACACATAAATAACGGAAAACCTTACAGTAAATTTTAAAATCGCATAAAATAAATTGAATAATAGTACCGTAGTTAGATCTAGCAAACAAAGAAACAATATGCTGGAGTGTAAAAAAAAAAAAAAAACCTTGACCTCTAACTATATAATTTATAACTGTATAATTTATCTACATGCTTGACTGACCATGCCAATGTGTTATCTTTTTTTACTGACACCCAACTCTATTGCGTGCGTATGCTCAAGGAAAAAGCAATGCTTGATGGTTAACACAAACAACTAAACACACTACACTAGGACTACATGTGTAGGCTCACTAGGTATATCTGACCAGGTTGTTAGTCTGAAATTCATGAACACATACATCCGACCATTATACAAGGCAGATTGCACTTTACTTATGAGATTTACATTAGTAACTAGTTAAATATATACTAACATTATTATTTACATTGACCTTCCTACACACATCCTTTACCGTAGGTGGCATCGTACATACACACAGACACACTCATGCTATACAGATTTTTAGAAATACTGTTATGCTTGAATAAATCAATCAGTAACAGAGTTTAAACAATAAGGTATATAAAAGGAAAAAAAATAAAACCAACCAATATAGGTATGTTATTTAACAGTTTCGTAAAATGTTCAGCAACACAAGCTATTAACAAGACACTTAGGTATCCGGCTCTGGCCGAATATCAAATTTTACTATCCGGTCATATCCGGCCCTGGCTGGATATCAAAAAGTACTATCCAGTGCACCCCTAGTTTAAACCAATAAAATGATGTTATCTTCTTTTGAAGATTGGAAGTGTGTTAAGTGAATGACTTTAAAAAGTTTTTATAAAAAAGGGAGGGGGGTTGCATCAACATACAATTTTGTTCTCCTCCCTAGAGAACTCAACAGAATGCGGCAAGACATATTCAAGAAGATAAAAGTTAAAACTAGCAAATCATGCCCTTTTGGAGCATCACCAGAGAATACCGATCATGCCTTTGATAGCTGATATTCAAGCAAAAGCCCAAACAATATACTTCAGCCTGATCTGAGACCACTGTGTAAGTCATTTCATAAGACTGGTCATCCTCCAAATTGAGATTGAGAATGAGAATGAAGAAGATGAAGTTGGCTAGATTCCACCTCTACCTCTGGATAGATAAGGACATTACAAGAACAATTGCATCTGCTAATTCTTTTTTTAAAACAAATCCTTCCTTTTTTGACTGTAACCCAGTCAAAAACGTAGGATTGTAATTAGCAGTTACAGATACTACATCTTAAAGAATAAGGATTGTAATTAGCAGTTATATATACTTCATCTCAAGGAATAAGAAACTCAGTTTTGGTCAACTCTATAAAGCTATAATGGGATTCACAAGGGGGACAGTAACTCTATTCCTTCTTTCAAGACCTTAATACAAACAAGTGAAACTAAAATAATGAAGAAATGAAGTAACTAGGCAACAGTGGGAAGGATGTCTATCTACTAAAGAAAACAATAGTATGAGTGCCCCCCCCCCCCCCCCCCCCCCCCCCCCCCCCCAAGTAAAGGAGAGCGTTCAGTTTGTATCAATTTCTTACCTTCGAGGTATCAATTTGGCAGTAACAATACGACCACCTTTCCCTAAGTGCTGAGTTCCCCAATCTTCTTCTGACAATGGGTGATAGTCAATGAGAATATCCACATGGTTGTAAACATAGTAAGTGTCTGGATCCTTAAAGTTTGACTGATGAGACATTCAACAATAATAAAGTTTTTATTAAAAGGAAAAAAAAGGGGGGCCGGGGGGGGGGGGGGGGGTGTTTACTAAGTTATTATTGAACCTAACAACAACCAGTTAACCACGTAGTTTCCATACTTACTAAAGTAATACAGGTGTCTTTCCTTTTACTGTGTTTTGTGACATAACAACCTATGGGGAAACCAGTAGAACAGTAGGTGTCCCCAGACTCCACTTTGTAACACCAGGTTATGGGCATGTTATCCAGGATCCTGTCAATCACAAACAGTGTTAGCACATCAGTAATACAGCTTCAAATTTCTCTTCCTGACCACCACCACAACACAAAAAAAAAAAAAAGAAAAAAGAAAAAGGAAAGAGAGAAAGAGAAATGATGTTCATTTTAGACTATAACACGCACACACATATTTAAACTCTTATGCGCACAGTGCTAAGTTTGATCTAGTAAATCTTATTACCAATGGTGCTGATAGTTTAGACTAATGCCTCTCTTGAGAAACGTCAGCTTTTCCATCTGTTTTCCATCCTCTTTGGAATAAGTCTTCTCACAAACTTGACGACAAGTAATATCCTCTGAGAAGTTCATCTAAAATAAAACGAGTGAATTTTCAATTGTGTAAACAATGAACAGGATTTTAGGTTTAGGCCTAAAGTAAGAGTGTCATTAGTGCTATATATACTATTATTATAGTTAATTGTGTTGTTAGCTATTATGTATATTAATTTAAAGCATTTACATTCCTTTTAAATCAATAACTATATTTAAAAAAACAGGCTTTAGAAAGACAAATAGAGGACTACAAAGAAGAGTGAAGCATGGCATGGTGAGGATAGCTCCATGTTGGGTGAAGAATTAGTGAAAATTCCATCAGATAATGAATTTAATGGTGTGACAAAATAAGATTATCCAACTAAACTGCCAAGAAATCATGGTGAGAATAATTTTTCTTCAACATACAACAACATTTTATGACAGACATTTAAATTTGATTACATTTTGACTGCCAATTTAATATTGAAAAACCATCTTCTTATACTCATTTGAGCAGGAAATGGCTGGCAAAAGTAAATAAAAAATACTCACATACACTTGTTTATTGAAATTTGTTAAATAATATTTTCACACTTATTTTTTTTTTCCATATAAGTAAATAATATTATAACCCAAATAAAAAATTTTTTTTTATCTCTAATAAAGATTTATTAAGTCACCAATGACAAATCTTTGAAGACTAAACCTAGTGTCAGAACGTATATATATACCTTATACATTGATGGTCTGATTCTTTCTCCAAATACTACTTGACCCAGATTCTCAGTTGGTGAATTGGCAACATCTGACTCCGGAATACAGAAGTCAAAGCTAATAAAAAAAATTATTAGTTAAGAGCTAGATCTGTACTGTCAAAAAAAAATTATTTTCAACTAGGCATTATAATACATTTTGTTTAGATATGAACTTACTCATGATATTCATAAGGTACAATATTTTCCACAGTATTAAGTCTGTTAACGTAGACCATAAGATTTGTCTGCAAATAGATATATATTATACTATAAAAGAAACAAGCAAAGAATTTTTTAAAAATTATGAATGAGTGAAAGATGAGATTAATCCTAGGATTAATTTTTCATTCTATTATTAAAGTAACAGTGTTTCAAGATCTAGTTATTAAATTCTATTGAATGTATGTACAAGGTACAAGGATTCTATCAAAGCATTAGGTGTGTATGTCTTGATACAAGTAAGTGTGATAGTGAATGTAGTCACTAAGCTAATATGACTGGCGGCTGACTGAATGAATACTGACTAGAGAGAACTAATCTAGAGTCTATATCAAGATCTAGATAACTTGATTTGTGGGTGACAGTAGTCTGAGTAGTGAAAGCTCAGATTTCAATCAATATTACTAATATTAAAATTTATTAGATCTAGACATTCTAGACGGGACTAATTCTAGATCTAGGATTCTAGAGACTGGACTATAATAGTCTATTTATTGAATGTAGATCTACTAGATTCTAAACCTAAACTAGCACTAGAATGACTGTACTGTACTAAATCTCCCTAGTAGATCATTTGAATTTGAGTGGTTTGAATTACTAGATTAGTCTAGAATCTAGAACTTACACTTATACTGTCACTGTATACTATCAAATAATTATCAATAGCCAATAGTAATAGTATAGACTAAATAGTGATTCTTTGAGAATGTCTTGAGTCTAGAGGATGCTGTTAAAAATAAGAGGTCAGATACTGTAGACTGTAGTAAAGTTAATCATAAAATAAAATTTAATGATTGATAATGTATTTTTGACTTGACCATCTTGACTGATTAGTCTCAAATTATTATAGATCTAATATTATATGATACTGATACTGTGATAGTGTGATAAATCAAATGATACGGTTATACACCACATGATGACATGACTACACAGGTGACACACTGACTGACAGTAAGTGAGTAACACAGCAAACCTTGCAGAGACCAGAGTTGACTAGAATATCTAGATCTATCTATAAATAATAAACTATAACTAGACTCTATAGAATAGATATCTAGACTTAGATATCTAGATCTATAAGTTAGTATTAGATTAGTCATCATTAGTAGATCTCTCTGTAAAATTTTACGTCTCGAGAGTAGATCTATACTTAAGATATATACTGTGGTCACTGTGAGAGTATGTGGTGTGGAGTAACTAAGAATTTAGTTATTTATTTATATTCATAATAATAAATTTATTAAAATTTCATACCTGACAGTTGTTGCTCTCTGCCGATATTGTGCAATATGTCACCGAAGCCAACCCGGGCAAATAAAAGGCTTGTGACATATACAAAAGCTGAGACATTACGATAATATAAATATGAAACATGTTTGTAACTATGCTTTATTCATTAACTATGGAATTTGTAAATGTTTCTTCCTAGAAGTCAATCGTTAGGAAATGGCTGGTGTTAAACACGTCATTTTATGCATCATGGGAATGGTAAAGGGAAATAATTATATAAACTATGAAGAAGAGCAAAAAAAAAAAAAAAAAAAAGAACCACAACATCTGTAACCATAGATCTAGATCTGTATCTTATCTTATCTTATATAATACAGACGTTACTTCAAAAAAGAAGATGATTACGTCCTACTCGTCATGCATTTAGTCATGCATATTAACCAATGACTTAAATTCTGATAAGTCACTGGTTTTTCTGGCTAGCTCAGGCAACCCATTCCATGCTCTAATAGCACTAGGGAAGAAGGAGTATTTGTACAAATTTGTCCTAGCATATGGGACGAGGAATATGCCTTTATTTTTGTGTCTTTCAGAGTATTTTATTAAATTTTGTTTTTGTATTTGAAGATTATGGTTCAGTGTATAGAGTATAGATGTAGTAGAAAGAGCTGTAGTAGCCTACTCTGTGTGTATCTATATACATATGTATATAATATCAGTGCCGGCTCTAGGCGACGTGAATTTGGTGGCTTCAAATGAAAGAGAAAAATAAAAACTACGCATCAATTTGTACTCCAACAAAAACAAGTTTCGCTATTTCTTCTCTTTAAAAAAATGTATAGAGTCCTGTCTGAGGTCGCCATCAATCTGAGACCCTAGGCCAGCCCAATATCTATATTATAAAGTAGAATGTGAGGTGTATGTATGTATGTTACTTATAGACATCAAAACCGCTTGACCAATCTTGATAAAACTAGGCAGGAATGTTCCTTGGGTACTAACTTAGACCGTAGTGTATGTATTGTAGCCCTATAACAAACTTAAGACCCTCAAAAAAAAAAAAAAAAAGTTGTCCGACTCTATTGCAGCTATAGTATTTTATGGATCAAGGCCATGGTTAACAATGTTGACATGAGAAAAGATCGAAAGGATTTTGACCTAGATCTAATTTTAAGAAATACACTTTGCGCACATAGTTTTTTACTTTGACACATGAAAATACAAAAGAAGATCCATTGAATTCATTATGTAATAAAATTAACCTTCAATTTTGTGTTTCAAAAGCATTTTTTACATAAATTAGTTCCTGATATCTGTGACTACAGATTTCCTAGCGAACATTCTTTCATTAGACATTACCAATTGGTTACACATTAACACATCTCTCTACTGAGTCTATTCCTAGGTCTAGGTCTAAAACTCTTATTGAACTCTAAGATGATAAAACTTCTTTTCGCAAAGATAGTTGTGTGCTTTAACACATAAACATACTAATTATTGTCCATTCATTTGATATTTTAATCAATTTAACATTCAAATTTGTTTTTCTAAAGCATTTTTAATACATTCGTTCGCTGTTCGCTAAAGTTGCGTTGCCGTGTTGAGATAGGCCTATATTCATTCATGAAAAAAGGTCACGCATGCGCAACATAGAATAAACTCTATAAAAGCCAATTTTTAACTCTAGATTAGTGTAGATTTAGATCTATGTCTACCTCAAGATCTACTTTATACTTTAACACATGAACATACAAAATTAAGTCTATTCATCTCAAATTTTAATCAAATATATGTAGGCCTACAAGCAAATGTTTTAATTTGAAAAAAAAAATGGATTTAAGCCTATTAGCTATTTTTATTTGATAGCTTCATTCACACTATTTTTACATTGACACATTCGATTTACTTATTAAATTATTATTTCGTTTAATTGGGACTATATCGACAGTAATGCGCAAATAAAGACCCGCGGGTAACATATTTCTAGTGGATCTATATATGTATAAATATGTGTACAGGGCCGACCCTAACATTTGCGGGGCCCTATTCGAAACGGGTGCACGGGGCCCTGTCTACGTGAAAATTAAGATTTTGTATTAGAAAATAAACACGTCTTTCCATTTTATTCATTCTTTACTCATTACAAAATCACGATAAAATTAACTTTAACTTTACGTGCAGCCAAGTCAAAATTCTGTTGTTGTTTTTTTTACATAGATCACGCTCAATAGCAAGAATTGCAAAGTCGTTCAATCTATCTTCGTGAATTGTTGACCTTAAGTAATTCTTGCGAGAAGTAATTCTTTAGAGCAGCTTCTTTCACCAGATGCTACAGTTACGGGTAATTAAAAAATATTCTGAGATTAACAAAGCAGTTTGGGAAAACAGTGTATCTTTCATTAGTAGACACATAAGCTAAAATTTCTGCCGGGGTTTTGGCGGTATATGGTAGCATATGCCTTAAAGTGGCTTAAAGATTCCATTTCAACTGCTAATTTTCGCCCATATATAATTATAGTCTATATCTCCTGACTTGTCCGTTGATGACGTCAATGCTTCCTCGAGCTCGCTGTAAACTTTCAAAAGCAATTTATCATGTAGTCATCTTCAGCATTTCCATGTGTGAATTTAAGTCGTACTAGAGTGAGATAGGGCCTACACATTTGAGACTAAAAGAAAATCAGCTGCCGAGCACAGACGCAGACGGCGAAAAGAAAATCTTAATCAACCACCGGAGTACAATGATTATGCTTGCTCTGGATGTGGCAAAATATGCAGGTCACAGCTGGGCCTGCGTAACCATGGGAAATACTGCATTCCTCATTAATCTTCGGACTGGAAGATAAGCCTTTTTATTAGGCCTATTATTAGATATAGATCTATATTTCTATGCCAGTGACTATTGAAGTACAAGTATTGAAACCTATGGTTTTGGTTAAAATTCACCCTATTAGTATTATTACATTTTTATTAAATGAAAGCTTACAATGCCGTTTTTTTAATCGCTCTTAGGATAGGCGTTTTTCATATTGAATGAAACCCGAAAATGACAATTTCGTCTATTCTCAAATCTTAATAATTTCAGATTTCCAGGACTTTTTCGCATGTTTTGCAATTTTAGTTGATTTCCAGGAGCTCCTGGAAATCAGGGGGCCGCCGGAACCATATAAGTTATAATGGTTTTATTTAATAATGTCTTTAATAATATACACCTAAAAATAGCGCTGGGCCTATGAAAGTGCGGGGCCCACTGCGGGTGCATGTTTCAGTGACCTAAGGCCGGCCCTGTATGTGTGTGTGAATAGTGTTGAAGTCATCTTTCTGTTTACAGCGATAGAATCGTTGCTTGTGTAGCTATTCAATTTGCACAGTTTTCATCGAACCAGTCTTGGTGCTTACGTTTAGACTGATCGAGAACACAACTGGGCAGAGAGTATACAGATTCCCTCAGTTCATTCCAGCTGTTCTCCACATCAAGGATTATGTGCAGGGCTTTTATTTCGGTATTTAGTTTGTCTTACTGTCTAACGTTTTTAAGCTTACCAACATCTAGGCGCTTTGAATGTTTGCTTTCTTTATGCACATTTTAAGCCTAGCCCTAGATAGTGTAAAGACGGTGATCAGAGCAACAGTCCGCGCCGCATACAGCTTTTGTGACCTAGTTGCGCGATGTTTCAAGAGAGGAAGAGTTGCGCTCCGTCAGTCTCATTCTGTCGTTGCTTGCGAGCTACTTCCAGCGGCAGAGCTGGTTTGTGCTCTAAATGGCCCACAGTGCTCGGAACGTCCTACGACGTTTACTAGGTGCCGCCATGATGGCCCAGGTAGTCCAGTTCGAGAACGTGAACACCACGCATCTAGACTTCACAAGCTGGGTGGTGGACAAGAGACCATAGTTTCACGAGACACTAGCTCTGACTCGTCTGGCTCAGCCCATTAGTCGAGACGGTTGGCCGGTCATGACAGGCTACTGGTGCGGTGTACTTCAACAATAACATTCTTGGCGACTGGTTAGAGTGAGACAAGGCTGCATACTATCACCAACACTTCCTTAAGGATAATGGAGGATGCTCCTGAAGGTTTGCCTATAGTAAGCATTGGTGGTAGAAGAATAACTAATTCATCATCTTTTTCAGCATCAAGTTCCATTATTTTTATTTCTTTTTTAAATTCCATAATCACTTAAATATCAGTTGGATATTATTTTTGCTTTTTATAGTGCAACCATTGTACATTTTGAAGAAAAGTATAATCCAGTTAAAATTTCGTAAATGTTATTAAATTTAATCTAGTTTATTAATTTGATTTCTATGTTTATTTTTGTGGTTAATAGTTCTATGCTCTTAAAGCAGTTGGAGTTTCATTTCTTATAAAAATGATTGTTATGATCAACACAGCAATATCAAATTGTTAGTGAACTTAAATTACAGGAAAACATTTTTTTTTGGTCATTCTTATACTACTTGTAGCAGGTTTTAAATATGATAACATTAAAAAATGAAAAATTTTTGAGTTGGTTTTTAAATGAAAGAGACTGCCACATTTATGTTTTAAGATGGACATCTAACTGCAGTACATATGGGTGTAATGTGGATCAGAAGTGCTGTAATGTTAAAATAAATTAAGGATAAAAGAGGAAGTAGATTGAGCTTTGACACCAACTTATCTCAGCAACAAAACTAAGACTGCTTTTATACTATTCAATATTTCCACTAGGAAGAAGCCTAAAAAAAAAAGACCACTGGAAAGCAGCAGTGCTAGAATGTAACTATTATTGTATAAAGACCAAGGGAGAGCACAGCAACAATTCAGCTTGTCTCCATCTGGAGTCTACTAAGCAGCTTATGCACTTGAGCTCCACATGTAGACCTTGAGCTCTAGGTAAATTTAGACATGCAAACAGAACTAGGAATATGAAAACTACTAAGTGTGGAAGGCTGGAGATGATATTTACTTTTCCTCAACTGAAGATCTCTTCAAACATTAATTCTGGCTTTTGGTGAAACATGTAAGAACATTTCCACTTTCATATACCTTCTAACAGTTTGTTTTCAATTGTAGTCAAACTGAATTTCCATTTGGTTGGACCAATAAAAAGAATCCTATCTTCTTAGTGGGGAATGAAAATAAAATGTTAGGAAATTCTGTCTCAAAATTAGTATTCATAATACTGACAGTCACTATCATTAGTTTGATTAAAGAGGATTTATTTTTAAAATAACATTAATAAGCAAATATCAAGCAGCAAGAATAATAAATAGAGCAAAAAAAAATAAATTATGTCAACAAAGATTACTTTAATTTGTAAAAAAAAATAAATCGAATTAGATATTTACACAATTCATCAGTGTTAAAAAAAATATTAACGCCTCAACAAAATTACATTTTTCATTGGTTAGAATTTTTGAATAATGTTTTTTTATAAGACTCTGTAATTTCAGATAAAATCTTTGTTTCACTAAAGACTATGGATGGTGGAGAGAAGTCTTACAATGATTGATAAAGAACAAATGTTTGAGAAAGTAAACTGCTGAGCATTAGATTGTATCACACAACTAAACAATGACCTCAAATTAAAACCAAGAAACCTAAAACAAAAAGATAAACTACATTCAGACGGCTGGGTTTTCTGAAAACAAAATTTAATTCTATTTTCATGACAATTTTTGAAACTGTTGGCAGCAGACATTAACAGGAACAAAGAAGGACATTCCAGTGTTATTAAATGATAACGCAATGTAGCCACAAGTTGAACCAAACTTTTCTAAAGTAAGTTTGTTTTTACAATAATTTGCCCTGAACAAAATAACTCACAGAAGCATAATCTTATTCTAATCTAATTAATAATTTTGTTTATTTCAATGTATTGTCTTAAGGTTGAAATACTATGAACTGAACCCATAAATGTGCCAAAATACTAGAATGCAACAATGCTATGATATATGGGAGTTGGGACTTGTAAGCAAAGATTCTAAGCCCCCAAAAGACTATATTAGGGCAAGGGAATATTCAGTGGAAATAGACAAGTCAGTGTTAATCATGAATGCTTGTCTACAAACACTGTCTAGGAGCTTTAATGACCATCACAAACAGTGTTAATAAACAAAGTCTTGTAATTAGAGAATAGTCGTGTCAAGAGTTCTGTCAGTGAAGTAGTGACCTTCTTAGTCAGTAGTCGGTCAACTATGCATTCCAACACAACTGAATCCCAAGGGACAGTAGGTAGAAGCCCTGAAGGCTATGATTTCAAGTTAATAATGTCTTCAATTGAATGCAGGGCTGAGGGGAAAATATATCCCTGCAACTTAAAGACAAGCCCACGCTTTCAAAAGCAGGGACCAAGCATCAACTTGTACATAAATGCACATCATGCTTTTAAAAGCAGGGACCAAGCATCAACTTGTACATAAATGCACATTTCCAATGAAATAATACAGTACTTTTTCAAGCTGTTGTCCCCAAGGATGTAATAATAAGTCTGTAATGATGATAAGTCTGGTTGTTTGGAAGGCAGGTGGTGATCCAATGATGAAGGCGATGGTGTTGATAAAAACTTCACCTCTTCTTGTAGTGTTCGTAGCACACAAGAGGGATTGAGAAATGTGTGTTGGAGTGAGCAACTATGAGTGCTCCACAAAGTCTGGGTTGTGTTGAGTCCTGTTCAAATTTAGTCACTACTTTGTACATTGTCCTTTAGCCATTGGATTGTAGCAGTCATCAAAATTTGAAACCTTCTTGAGGTATCTGGGCATTTGGGTCAAACTGATAGCCTTCTCTAGAAGTCTGTGGAAGCAGGGATTCCTCATCATTCTGAAAAACAAGAAAGATAAACAGTAAAATTCTGGAGTGAAAAACTTTTGTTTTCTGAGAGTTGTTCAATGTATTAATCGAAAATGATCCATATTTCTGAAACTTGTTTAGTTTAGAATGCACAGGTAGCACATTTTAAGATATTCAATAAGCAAATGATATTTCAAGATAAAATTTGAAAGTACTTACGTCATCCTGGAAATATCCATCAATAATTTCATATGAGAGTTTATAAATTTCTTCATTTTCATGATTTTGCAAGCTTTCAATTTTGTCCAATCCTATCAAAAAAAAATGTAAACAAAAAATATTTAAAAATCAGTTTGTTATCATAACTACAATATTATATTAGGCTGTAAAACAAAATTGTGCTTTCAACAAAACAAGTGCTTCTGCCATGGAAATAGAGAACTTAATTCTACAACAGTTTCAGTATATTTTTAGACCAATGGTTTATGGCCTACAAAGGCTGATACTTGGTATCAATAAGGAAAGTACTAACATATACTAAGTGAAGACATAATATATTTTAAATTTAATGAAAATTTATTTATTTTAGACAGCATCATGGTGTCAAACAAAAAACAGAAACTTTCAGTTTATTGCAATCAGTTAAATACACAAAACATTTCATACTATCCTTTTTTTTTTTGGTTGAGAAAATATTTTTTATGCTACATTTTTTAAATTTTTTTTTACCTTCTGTGAAGAAAAAAAAAAATGACTTCAATCACAATGCTCAAAGTGTTAACCAGCAGGTCTATAACAACACAGCTACTATTATACAGACAGCATACCTCCACATTCCTCAATTATTTGACAAATGTGTTCTACTTCGTCTCCAGCCATCTTCAGTATGTTGTTAATGCCATCTAGGACAACATTGACAACTTGAGCATCTTTGACAGATAAAAGGTTACAGAAAGGTGGTAATACTCCCATCTCCACAACATAGGCCACTTGTTCTTTCTTACCACTAATTGTTAAATTACTAATGGCCCAAGCTGCTTCTTTCTGAGTCTGAAAATCTCCCTGTAAAATGACAAAACATTCCAGAATTAGCTGACACTTATTAAATAATATAAAATTTAATAATTAAAATCTCTTGTGCATAACATTTCTTGAGAGAGGAGCTTACTCTATTGAGGTGATGTATGATAAGAGGTATTAACCCAGCGTCAATGACAGCCTGTACTTGGTGCTGATTACCAGCTGTGATGTTTGACAAAAACCAGACTGCTTCCTATAAAACACACAAGAAACAACAATTAGATCAATGTGATCACAACAATGTGATAAGTGATACCAAAATAATCCTTCAAAATTAACAATTTGTGACGTTTGAGCATGCGTGTCATAATGCACTCTGATCAAGTTACAGAAAGATTTACCAGTACCATTTAAGTATTTTTTTAATGTAAAAAAAAAAAAATAAACAAAACCAACTAAAAAGTATAAAAATCCAAAGAAATACAATAAAATAGGAGAGTTACTTTGTTAATTTTCTCTTTTGGATGAGTAAGCAGAGAAGGGAAATGTTGCAATGCATTACAATTGAGGACTGCTTGTGTCTGTTCATCTGTCCCTGTGACAATGTTACCAACAGCTCTCAGAGCAGCAGTCTGAAATTAACAAACATTGGACTTAAGTCTTCAGTCATTCAATAGCACTAGTCAAACTGTAAAACATTGCTGGTGGTAAGGTTCAATGCTCACCTGAACTTTAACATCTTGATGGCTGAGTAAGGGCACCAAGAATGGAACAACACCACTGTCTATGACCATTTGAATCTGTTCATTCCCACCATCTGTCAGATAGGATAAAGCCCATACTGTGTCCACTAAAATCTGTGCAAATATATTTTTAAAAAAAAGTAAATTTATACAACATTGCGGCATTAGATTTAACATACAGATTGACTACATAGTTATAGACTACACCTGCATTTTTTTTTTTACCTTTACACACAAAAAAAACAAACTTGGATACTAGCATCTCAAGCATATAAGAGATAATGTAGAAGTCTGAATAAGAGATATGAAGTTAAAAATAAAAGAAATGCTATCAAGCAAAATCAGATTAGAACATGTTGAGTAAGGCAACTTACATTAACATCTGAGTGATGAATTAACTGGCACAATGCTGGAAGAATTTCTTCTATTGTTTCAGCAGGTGGTGGTGGATCTTTGTTCCTGCATAAGTTGACTATGACCCAAGCGACATTACGCAAAAAGGGCAAAGGTATCTTAGGATTAATAAATGTCAATAAATGCTGTACTGCTCCTAAACTGATCACATAGTTCCGACACTGTGGACCATCACCTAGAAAAAAAAAAAAAGAACCATTATAGATTAGCACACATGACTGACAATACAAATGTCTGAAAAAAAGTTCTCTTTAGAAATGCTTTATGCATTAAATTTTCTTGCCTTCATATAAATGGCTTGTGATCTATTGAAAATGAAGGACTTAATTTAGGAAAGTTTGGTGTGTATATAAAAAATTCTTTGTTTCAAACTTAAATTGGCTGTGTTGCAATTATTCAATTGGAGTTTTATTTCTTATGCATGTGAAGATAATAAAGCCTAGATTTAAGTAGAATAATCACTTATTCTTACCAATAATATTACCCAGCGCCCAGACTGCCTGCTCACAAACATTCTGGTGTGGTGATCGTAAAAGTTGCAAAAAGTATGGAACTGCACCTGAGTAATAATTTTTAAAAATTATTTAAAAAAGGTTTAACTCATTGCTCAAAGAATATAGTGCATAATACATGTAAGACATGATATGTTTATTTTAATGAACTTACCACAGGGTTAGTAATACTTTTCCATGACAAAATTTAAGGAGATTTTAGGAGTTTTTTTTAAGGATATATATATATGCTATGTAGATGTGTGTGTTACCAGCCCATTTGTGTGATACATTGTAAAACATACACAAAGCTATGCATTTATCAAATCAATTATTGTTACTTGATTTTGGAAATAATAAATATCTTGCCAACATCCCAACCAGAACAGAAAAAACGTCATCAGCTGTAGTATGTCAACAGAAAATGTAATGAAAGTTATCTGTCATCCCAAAACCTCCAACAACCATTTTTTTTTCCAAAGATTTATTACAGAACATTACAAATGGTGGCTATTCCATTTATTTTTAAATAAGGAATATTCTTAGAGATGCCTTCATAACGTGTAGGTCTATTCTTTGTGGTGGAAATGTACATTTTTAGTTCCAATGTGTATCTTATAGATACTAGAGTCATGGTGTGCATTTGAGGTAATGTTTTATTCTTTTATTAACAGTGCTTAAATCCTCCTTATAAACAGAGCTTGTAATATACAGTCCTATTTGCATGTTTAGTTGACATTTGCTTACTAAATAATGGCTTTTGCATTGGGAAGGGGGGTATTAGACCTATTAGCGTTTTTTTTTTCAAGCACAATTTCTTTTTAAACTATATGTAGTTTACCTGACATTTACAAACCGAAAATAACTTTTATGTACTTTTCACAGCTGTGTGCGAAATAATTTTGTTACATCTACAGTAGATCTGGACTCTCGATCTGTCACTAAAATTCGCTGACTTTTCACGGCTGTGTGAGAATTATCTTCACTAGATTCTAGTGATTTAGCGTAAATAAAGAATCTAGCGTATTTCTAGAGGAATCCAGACATTACATGTACTGATATCATTAAATTGATTAAAATTTACGGAGTTTTCATGTTAGTTGCAAATTATATTCACTAGATCTAACTCTAGATACTGTTACTAGCTAGATAATTTACAGACTTTCCACGCGAAGTCACTCTCACTATTACAAGAAGATTTTAGGTGAGGGAGAGCCCCGGAGGGGTGTAGCCTACACATTAGGCTGATAATTGCTCCAATTATAGACAATAGTCACTACAGATTAGATCCAGCGCGTCTTCAGTCGTAACAATAAAAGGAAACAACCATTTCTACGCTGCCTTCAGACAAATAATGCCGGGTAAAATGCTTGCTTGAGCCAAGGACATCTTCAATCACAAGGTCCCGCTTCACAAGTGCCTGAACGGCTGTGTAGACGCGTCACTAGTTGGCTCCTTAACATAGCCAGCCCGTAACATCATGCCATCAGAATGCCTAGTTGCGCTGTTGTTTTTCCCCACATTTTTAGCAAGAAATGAACAAAATTATATTTACTAAAAAAATATTGGGTAAAAATCTTTGGAGTGGACAAATTTTAGAAGAATTCTGGCAATTTTTAGGAGAATTTTAGGATTCTTTTCTTTTTTATGAGATTTTAGGAGCGCTACGAACCCTGTTACCAGCCCACCTTATTCTATCTTATGACCTGCGTACCTGCATTAACAACTGCTTGTGTCTGTGATGATGTGCCTGATGCAATATTTGTTAACGCCCATGCAGCTTCAAACTGTAAAGAAGGGTTGTCCTCTTTTGACAAACAGTTGACAAGAATAGGAAGAATACCAGATGCAATTAGATCATCAATAGGTGGGTTTCTATCACTTGATAACAATTTTCTAAACAAAAGAAAACAAATACAAATTAAAATTAGGAGCAGTTAATACAAGTGATTTCAAATAAAAAGCAAACTCCTTAACCCAGTAAAATAATTTTATTTGTCACAATGATCATTTAGTACATTAGTCTAGTTAAGAGATTGTAGACTCTAGCTTAGAACTTTAAGCATAACTTCCTTTGTCTTAGAAAAACAAAGATAAAATTAAATCTTTGGTAATGATGGAAAATAGTAGACATTAATTTCAAAGACATCAATAGATGAATTTTTAAAAGCAATGGGGATCAAATAGTTGATTTGGTCTCAATCTCATGATCATAAAAACCATGTTAAAAGATTAAAATGACAAAGGGCATCCTATAAGATTAAAGAGGCATATAAGTGAAAATATAGAAAGTCAGTATGGTATCAAAGAATGAACTAAATTCCAACTGACAAAGTGAAGGACAGACAAAAGGAGTGGAAATCAAACCAATTATAGACTACAGGACTTGTAACTCTACTATATCAGTTGTGTAAAGCATTTGAATCATTTTTTTTTACAATCGGTGCATCTATTGTTTTTTTTTTAAAGCTTATTGCTGATAAGTCTCACAGCCAGCAGGGTTTCTTCTATAAATAATTATTGCAGTTGGTCCTAAAGTTCAGTTATACAAGTAATATTACCTTGCAGCCTGAACAGCTCCTAACTGAACTGATGGCTCTGAACTATTGGCATTTGCAACTATAGTTTCAAGAGATTGAGTGGATGGTTTCTCATTGTCTTCAGAATCTGTGCTATCTTGAGTAGGAACATTACGGCGCTTCAGCATGTGTTCTTCACGTTTGTTCTGAAAAGAAAAAGTCATACCAATTGCAAATCAAACTTAATTATGAATGGCAAATTATTTTTTTAAAAAAACCCAGTGAATGTTGTAAACACATCATTAAAAAAAACAAAAAAAACAAGTTATCCATAAAAAGACAAATAATTTTTGCAATTAAAACGAGATAATGGTGCTTTTTTTTTACTCTACTACAAGTGGAATTTGTACACATGTATAATAATGCAGTGGACAGCTACATGGTAGGAATGATAGAAAAACTGTAAAAATATGCATTTTAAACCTATTAAGAAATTGTGAATTTGTGTAGAACAAAATGCACATTTGTGTGAAACTGAATGATATTATTATTACCTTTCGAAGCTCAATTGTAACTTCTGTTCTGCGCCTTCTCATTTCCTGAAAGTATATATTAAAATAATTTACATTGAGGCCAATTTCTTTCTTTCAGCATAACATTTCTAAATACAAAACTTTTAAACTCTGCATAATAAGCACAATATAATTTAGGCAACATTATTTAAAATTGCTAAAAGTTGACTTGCTAGAATATGATTTAAATAAAAATATAAGTAATCCTGAAACATAGAAAAGTTTTCTTTTATAAATCCTAAATATGTGACAGAGGCATTTCTTTTTAATCCTCTTTTATTTAGCTACAGAATCATAAACAATCAACCATACATTGATTCTTAATAGTTTAATGTTTATATTTTGTAAAAGCTTCTCGGGTCTGGTTTTATATGCAGTGAAAGCAAACTTTCAGATAAGTTACATGCATTCTGTAGTTGTAAACATAAATTAAAATTTGACACATTATATTTGTTAGGAATAAAGCCACCACTGCCAATTCTAAAATTATCATCTCTTGTGTAAATGTAACATGGTCAGTAGCATTAGTTAGCAGATAATTTGTTTGTAACAGCCCAACACTACACTGGCAGGTACCCTAATAGAAGAAAAGCTATATAATACCTTCCATGCCCACCCTTCCCTAGCAGCAGATAAGCTGCACACATGGTTTTTATAAATTACCCAGATCAGCCTTAACCAGACTAAGTGATAAGCATTCAAGCAACTTATGCTTGGAATGACTAAAAAGGAAGCAATGGGAAAACTATGGTAATACAAATTCCTGTCTGTTTTTAAAGCCTACGATATTATGTTACAGTGAAATATGTAGATCAGTTATGATGATTTGATAATATTAGGCAGATTCTTCATTTCCATGTAAACGTAACACAATTAAATTTTTTTCTTCTTAGACTTCAATTTTTTTAAAAATTTATTTAGATCAGTAATCCCATATCTCTGAGAAGAACCGTCCACTGGTTTCCAGATCAGGCAGGAGGGTTACGGGGCCAGTACTTGTTCAGGCCTCCAGATAGAGTGAGCAGCTTAGAAGGACAAGGTTGGCATTCTCTCAGGTGATGCACCACATGGGCAAGTTTTGCTATCCCGACCATTAGTTTCCAGAACATATGTTGCCTCATTCTGTTGTTGTGTCCAGTTCTGAGACAAAAATTATGCGTTGGTCATGTCAGGATAGCTTTTTAATAGGCATCTTTTTTTTATTGTAATTGGGATGGGAGCTGGTCCATGATGTGACTCCAAGATACATATATATTTTCGCTTGCTTAAATATAGTGTTAATTTTATCATTTGTTGTCTTTGGACCACTCACTAAGTTTATCAAGGACAGGTAAACCATTGCTTTGCACACAGTAATTGATTTTTTTATATTTTTATAAACCCTCTGTGTAAGCAGCTTGGTCATGAGATATATATAGAAACATGAAAACTTTAACGCAGCATCCATGAAAATTATTTTATTAGATTACTATTTCCATCTTTATTTTACAAGTATGCTTAGACCAAGGCTATGAATCTTCCAATTAATAAAGCCCAAGTAATTAATTTCTCAGCCAAGGTGTCTTAGAGCATAAATATTAGAGGTAGTGTGTCTTTGTATTACTTACATTAAAAAATGTGACCGTGTGTGAATTCATAAAAAAAAAGTGCAAGTTTAATACATATATGATAATAGCAATAGAATAGATTAATAGATCTACTAACTCAGAATCTAAATCTACAATGTTTTAAATGATAATTTAAAAACTAATTACTAATAGATCTATTCTTTAAAAACTCACAAAAATATTTTTTTATTTTATTATTTTAGTTAAGTACCTAACTTATAGATCAAGATTCTAGATTAACTGATTAACTAGATTAAACTATTAAAAAATTATTAAAAAAAAACAACGGCGAGCTGTTTTCAATTGATATTGGTATCCTATTCGAAGCTATCACGGAAGGCAGATACAGAAGGAAACAATAATTAAAATGACCACTGGAAGATAATGTGTTAAATTTGACAGAAAAAAAAATCATGGGTAATTATCAGCAATCGTTACAAGCATACTAGAGAACATATCCTCATCGCGCATACTATTGCGATATTGAAACTCTTGCAAATAGCTTTGAAACAATGCACGACTTGTTCCAAATTGCTCTTTTAACTTGCGTTTCGCGCGCATCCACAAATTCTCGATGTTTTGAGTATGAATTTCAGGGTCCAAAGGGTCCACAAAATTTTGTTGGTGAACAACAACTGAATGTGAATAAATCCCTTGGCCTATTTGTGGAATGTTTGCGTACGCTGCCCAGCCATCTGATATTATATGGCTGCCAGGCAATATATATGCTCCACGATGCATTGTTCCAACGTTGCTGCACGGCGGTCTGGAACCTCAACAAGAAAACAGCGCCCACTTTCTCTTTCCACTCCGCCAAAAACCCAGTGTCCCTCTCGCCATTGGCCACGGTGATATTTTCTATGAAAATATTTAGACTCATCTATCTCAACCACAATGGGCTCAAAATTTTCATCCACACCACCGATTTGCAAGCCATGATTTTCATTCCATCGCCCACATTCCTCGCGCAAGAAATTGCACCAATCTGTAACGATTGATTTATTCACTTGTCCGGCTTCTCGTGACATCTGTTGCTGAGGCATGTCACAAGCCCAACAATAGGTCATAATAATTATTTGTTTTAGGCTTAAATGGCTGCCTGTAAAAAAAGAGCCGTGTCGCACCTTTTTTCGCACGTGACATTGATTGCAATTCCACAGATAACCATCCGCACTATGTCTGACGCGTACTAATGAGCACGGGTCATTGCAATTTTCACAATGAAATTCATTGTTTAGAAGTCGTCTTCTAGCACACCACTCTAATACTACATGAGCTTCTAGGTGAGGCAACAACGCTGATAAATTCCAAAATTCATTCCTCACCTCCACTCTGTCCATTAGTTCATTAGTAAAAAGTTCCCTGTAAGCAAGCATTGATGGTCACTTCAAAGCTTGACCTTCATCGACCTACAGCTACACGAGTTCCTGTCTGTTTGCGCAATGCATCTTGCCCTGCTACTGAATGATTCGCACCTGAATCATTCTCTGGTCAATCTATTGTTTCCCTATCAAAGAATATCTCAAGTTTGTCCGCGTATGTCTGCACCCTCACCCACCTCTTAGCCTCTCCCAGCCCGTGTAAGGGACTCTGGGGTTTACTTCTTTACTACACACCCCTCCCAGCCCGCTCCCGCGGTTTCACCATCATCCTCTCCCCCCGCCCGCAGTTTCACCCCCATCCTCTCCCCTCCGCCCGCTCACGCAGTTTCACCCCATTCTCTCCCCCCGCCCGCTCCCGCAGTTTCACCATCATCCCCCCCCCCCCCCCATTTCAGTGACCACATTCCTTTACTCTAGTCTAGATTAGATTAGAGACAGTCATTGTACCTGGTATATATCTATTAAAGGAATAAATATTTATGACATTCTTTTCTATAAGGACATAAGCTGTTTATAGCGTGTTCTAGATACTATGCAACAAGCCTCATAACACACAACAATTATTGCAACTTTGTTGAAAAATATTACAAGTTGTCAGCACCTTAAATCTACACCAAAACATTTAAAATGTAAAGTGTATATCTATACAATAATCCCATCATATCTATTTAAATTCAATTTTTATAGCATAAAAAATCGGTACCTAGATTTACGCTTTTTCGTGTTATTACTGTCATTCTAATTTAAGAATAATAATGTATACCCCCCCCCTTTTTAATACTTCAACCAATATAGCATATATTCCTATTAATTCTATTTGTTTTATTTTCTTTCTCTTCCTAACATGTTTTAGCTCACTGTATTAAAAATCAAGTAGGTTATCCCCCCTTAGAAATATTTCTTTTAGTCTTGATCCAACAGCTAGACAACGCAATAAAAATCTGGCCTGCACCAATATGGCTGCCTAGAGATGTAAATAAATGACCTGAATGGAGCTATAAGAAATGTCAAAGACGTGTGGACAAAATGGCGGCGTTGTGATGCCAGAAAGTAACAAAATATTAAAAAATTGGGATCAAAATCGCCTGAAACTATTTTTTTTTTCAAATGCGTTTTTAAAAAAATTGCAAGGTAAAGACTCTTTAAACAATATCTAGATCTTCTGTCTATAGCTAATAATATCTGGTACAAGATTATAATTTCACTTGTTCTCCATCAATCAAAAGTAATCGAATTCACTCCTTTTAGCAGGCAATGATATCTTTACACTGCTCAGCATAATCGAATTTCAAACAAAGACTTATAAGTAGCAGTAACTGAGTAAGGAAAACCCTGTCTCAAGATTTTACGCCATTTTATAATTACAGGAATTTCCACTCCCTACTAGTGACTGACCAGTCTATCTAGAAAGTAGAATCTAATGTCTTCTACATTCTAGATCTGGACTATTCTAATTCTACTATATTAGTCTATATCTAGAATCTTATCTAGATATCTAATGACTAATCAATAGATCTAGATTCTAAATTTTAGAATAATCTAGAATCCAGATTAGTTAGTAAAAAACTCTATACTCTCTAGATTCTTAGTAATAGTAACAGGGCTTTTTTTGTGACGGTACGTACCGGTACTGCGTACCGGCACCTTTTTGAAAAAGTTATTATTTTTCTTGTATTTTAACGTATATTATTAATTTTTAGTAGTTAAAAGTTAGGCATTCAACTACTGAGTACTGGCACCTAATCACTGGGTACCGGCACCTATTTTTTTTTAAAAAAAGCACTGAATAGTAATATAATAGTATAGAAGTCTAGATCTAGACTGAGACTACACTCCAACTGACACTGTCCTACACAACAGTACAGTAACAATGATAACACTAACAACAGTTAACAGTGTAAAGATAACTAATAACAGAGACCAGAGAGTATCAGTCTCAGACTCAGTATCATTGAAGTATGATTATGATTTTATAATTTTTTTGAGTCAGTGTTGTTGGATCATTTTAATTTTACTCTTACATCAGCATCCTTTCCTTTGTTTTTGAACATTACAGTTCTGGCTTTTCCAGATGGATCTGTACTCATTTTTTATGCTTGTTAATCCAATATTTAGAAAGATTAATGTTACTACAACTAAACAATTTCTGTGTTAAAATTCACTAGATATTATACTCCTTAGAAATAGAAATGTCCGACTTGGTCATGCTTCAAACAGTTTGAAAGCTGCTATTTCATTGGTTAAATTTAATTCAGACCTAAAAACTATCACATTTAATTTAATAAAATTTTCCATAAAAATACATTAATTAAAATTTTTTATGTAGTTATAAAGCTTCTTAAATGTGTTGTTCACTCTCTATATTTTTGCAACAGGTGCAACAAATTTAATTTTGAATCCTGACAATTGTCGTCATAACTTTATAAATAACCTTTAATCATATCGCACGTAACAAATTCGCAATTTCTGCGGTGCTGTCAATCAAGCTTACATATTTTGCTTTCGAATGTTTCATCATAAGTTTTGAAGACACCTTGTAACGGATGATATGGAGTCTATATATTTTGAGAAAATATACAATTAAATTTTGAAGAGAAACTATTATGTAGTTTTGCAATATATTTTGTTGAACAATATAGATCTATAGTTTCGCATTTTGTCACTAATCACAAGGATGCCAAAGCTTGGGATTTTACACAAGATTACAGGATTTCAGCGTAACGATGAAAATTTGGTAAAATCTTGAAAACGTTCCTGATTTTGTAAAGATCTATGACTATGTAGACATATAGCCTATATCTTGCACTAACAACATTTTAAGAGCGGTTTATCATTTTACCTTTTTTGTGTGAAATGCTAGGCCGTAATCTATATATAAAAAAAAAAAACTTTAAAAAATCTATGTTTACTTTATGAAGCTCATTCTATTTATTTCTTGTAATGCCTCATGATTGAAAAAAAAGTCTTTATACTATAGTGAGCTTTACACAATCATATTCTTATATTAACTGTCCAGCTAATGATTTTACTCGGCATGTGCCTGGAACTCCAAGATCGTGAATGGCATCATCATGAGGCTCGACACATTTCATGAATCTTTTGTGTCAGATTGACAAGGGACATATTTGTTTCCTGACAGAAATTTTCAGCAATTTTCGCTTTTTCATTTCTCAATTTTTCTTCTCCTTCTTTACGCTTCTTTTTCAATTCACTTTTGGTCAAATGTTTGCATGGTCACGTGTTTTCAAGTTTTAAGATTTTAAATGTGATTTGTGGATGACCTCTTGGCGGTGATATAATTGAAATATTGCGACGATGACCATAGGAACTATAGAATGCAAACAATATTTACTCAAAACACCAGGAAATTAGTAATAGGCCTATTAATTTATAAGTTCAGGGTCCTGTTATAAATCCCACAAGTATAGTCATAATACAGGCGCGACGTCCATAGGACTATAAACAGAAAAAAAAACTAATTTTTTTTTAAAAAAGCTTATACGAAGTGTAATTGTTTCAATTAGTTCAGATCAGTCATGTAATTAAATTTGTAATAATATATAGACCAACAACAATAAATCTATGCAATTGTTTTTTTTGTTTAGCACTATTTCATGCCTAGCTTTCCTATCACTTAGGCCAATCTGGACCAGTTGGGAATGGGATTGGGAGAAAGAAAGGGATATGTTGGTGAATTTTACGTAATAAGTTTTTAAAAGCATTTACAAAAAAAAAAAAAAAAAAAAAAAAAAACGCAAGAACTCATAGCTCACGCCACCTTAAGCCGACATTCTAACAACTCAGCTTACACCAATTATTCGGTTAAGTACTATTTCTTTCCCTTTTTCGAGATACCAAACAACAAAAATTAATTACCATTAGTTAATGAACTAATTTTCAAAAAAATTGATTTTTAACAGACACGCCGAGTGAGTTGATATATATAAGCTTTGTAAAAATAAATTGCCATTAAGTTGTTTGCTAATCACTGAGTGTGTATAATTATAGGATTGAAGCGTACCAGAAACACGGTAGAGGCTTACAGACTAAATAGACAAAATGTAGCTAGTATATCGCACAGTATCTTTTATAAAAGATTAGATAAGGGTCAATGCTGTCACTCAAAGTGTCTCATTCGTCGGTCACTCCGGCCCACTTGGCATTTGCCTATATAGCCAGTCCGCCCCTGTTTTGGGGAGAATATTTTGTTTTATATAGGATCTATTTGATCTCCATAAACAATAAATAGGGTGCGTGTGTGTGGGAGTTTAAGTGTGTATAAGGTGCGTCTCAAGATAAAGGCCCGATTTAAAGTGTATATCTATACCTGACACATTAAAAAAAAAAACCGTCAATTGTAAAAAGTGTACTGAATTGCGAATAGTGGTGACCCTTTCGAAGTGTTCCACAAAGCCGCTGAGGCACTAAATTTTGACGCAGAGCCTACATTTTCTAGACACAAAATATGCCTTTTTTAAATTTAATCTTAACGTATTTTCCCCAATATTTAAAAAAAATCATTTTATAGTTGAAATTAGAGATAGGAATCGAACTCAAGTTTTAAAGTTCGGGTTCGGTTCGGTCAGAATTAAGTTCGGGTTCGGTTCGGTTCGATGACGAGTAGGATAGTTCGGTTCGGTTCGGTCAGGTCTAAAGTTATGAAATTAGGTTATAGCAAAATTAGGTACATGTAATAATGTTTAATTCATATTATTAATTAGATACAGCTATGTGAAACAAGCTTATTCGGCTGGTAGGCCATTTTAATTTCTAACACTCATGTCGCGGGCTATATAGGCCTAACAGAAAAACAAAACATTACATAAAAAAGTAAATCACTTTTATTAGCAACCCGTGATATAATTTTTTTTTTAAATTCGTTCAGACCTGACGATCTATAGGGCAAAAGGTCATCTATTTCTGTGGTCCACGGTTAACGAGGGTGTCATATAACCATCAAAACGACCAAACTCTTTTACTTTTCCCAACTAACGTCAGGTACCCATTACAGCCTTAATGGACTCAGAGGCGATTAAATCTTAGTCTTCATCAGAATTCAAACCTGGGACCTCTTGGATCGCAAGCCAAGCACTTTACCAACCAGCCACGGCGCCTCCCACGTGAATATAATATTAACACTAATTCGTGGGATGTAGGAAGTTTATCCAAAACCAACCTCTGAAGTTCTCTCTGGCAGTATAACTAGTCACTCCCACTAATTTCTCCCAAAAGAAAGAAGCCGCCTCCTCCATGATGTCAGGTCTTTGTTAATGGTGGTCCCAATGCTTGCTCCTCATAGCAGATATCTTTTATGTGATTTAAATATTGCTTTTCGTACTGTGCACAAGTAGCAAGAGTTTAACGCTCTCAGATAGTCCTATGTCCGCGCTAATGGTAAACTTTTCCAACTCTTCTGCTCTATCTCTTAGTTTTTAATTGACATTTGTAAATATCATGCAAAAAAAGATTGTCGGCTTCAAATGCATTCTTATTTTCATGACACATCTCTTCTTTCACTGATAGTAACTTCTAAAGTATTGCCGAAAAAAGGCTTCATTTCACTATTTAAAATGTGAGCTACTCTGTACCCTGCTCTTACCGCCGATTCATTTTCTTGACCCTTCTTGGTAAATATTCTCGTCAATCCTCTAATCTCTAGGCGTTTCTTAGCAAGTTTTTTCTTGGTGGTTCAAACTAAAAATGCCTCAATATTCGTTTATGTTTTTGATTTCATAATGCTGTTTAAAGTTACGTTATTTTTAAAAAGCCACACATGATCTAACTGAAACTAAGTTATTTTTTTCTTACTAAAAAATATTGAAAAATCTTTGATTCAGTTCGGTCAAGGTAAGGGCAGTTTGTTCGGTTCGGTTCGTACCGATAAGTTTTAAAGTTCGGGTTCGGTTCGGTCGTAATTGGGGTTCGAGTTCGGTTCTTATGTTATCTTATATAATAAGAAGATGATTCAGTCATGCATATTAACCAATGACCTAAATTTGGCCAAGTCCCTGGGTTCCGGACTGGCTAGCCCAGGCAACCCATTCTATGCTCCAATAGGGAATAGCACTAGGGAAGAAGGAGTATTTGTACAAATTTGTCCCATCATATGGGACGAGGAATGTGCCTTTATCTTTGTGTCTTTCTGAGTATTTTTATTAAATTTTGTTTTTATATTTGAAGATTATGGTTCAGTGTTTTATGTATAATTGCTACCTTAATTTTGAGTCTTCTATCCTGAAGGCTTTCTAAATTTACTGATTTTACTAAAGGTGTTACTCTAGTCAAATGTGAATATTCGTTTGTTATAAATCTCACTGCTCTATTTTGTGTCTTCCAGTTTCTTAATGTTTTCTTGAGTTGAGGGGTCCCAAACAGAGGATGCATATTCTATTATTGGCCTAACCAAGGTTAAATAACATTTTAGTGTTATGTTCTTATGTGATTTATAGACATTTCTTTTAATAAAACTTAATGCTTTGTTTGATTTTTTGATAGTTTCAGCAATATGGGAATTCCATGACAGTTTTTCATTTATTATAACACCTAGATATTTTGCGTTTTTAGTCTGTGTTACTGGTCTACCATGAATAAGATAAGTGGAATTAATTTGTTTTAGTTTTTTTGTTACTCTTAACAACTGACATTTATCTGGGTGGAAAGACATGCTCCAATGTGATTCCCATTTCTGTAAGTTATCTCTCTTTTTAAATTTTCTGTATCTTGTGTTGTTTTTATTGTTCTATATATTATGCAATCGTCTGCGAATAATCTGACTTTTGTTCGTTCGGTCCGGGTTCGGTTCGTTTCCCATTTCTAGTTAAAATCATTGACTATGGTTAAAATTATGCGGTTGAAATAGTTAATTCTGTAAACGTACAGTGTAAACGCTAGTATTGATATATAGTAAATATATAGGTAAGTTATAAACATTGTCGTTTTTCTTCAGTACCCTACTGAGCCTACTCTAATATTTTCTCGTATAGCACGAGATTGTCGTACGGATCAATTGTTTATCCATCACTGGGGACGCCACCGGTTGCAGATTCCATTCAGAATAACATGTCCAACAGTTTAAATAGGGTTTGAAGGTTGCAGTTAAAAGATTTTCTCAGAAATATCGGTAATTTGTATTTTGTTTGATTTATTTTAAATTCTTTTAACCATTTGGTGGGTCTATACGATTGACACCGTGGGTAGTCGTTGCTATAGTGTGTCATTGTTATTGTTGACTAGACTATAGAGTCTCTAGAGAACTAGTCACTAGAGAGTGTAAGTGTTGTTGGTGTTTCACTGTTTGTTATTTATTGGTATTCTACTTCAAACTTGTTGATGTTAACTAGAGTCTAGATCTGGGTTTTTCAATCAATTTATTAAAATATTACAATGGCATTATTATTAGACATTAATAATTAAGTAATAACCAAACCACTGGTAATGTGGACCATATTATAATCACCATAATCATTATATAGTTAGATTAGATCTAGAATCTAGAGTTAGACTAAATAAATTAGACCTGACCAAATACTAATACTAATTAATTGTAGACCTAGTCTAGTAGACTAAAATATTGTTTTTATTATTATTTATTATTTCCATGTTCATGATCATAAATAATTTGAATTATTAAACATTTCTTGTTTAACATTCAACATCAGAACATGATGTTCAATTTTTCAGTGACAATAATGTAATTTGTAGTTTAGTTTTGGTTATAAATATAGTCAAAGTGATATATGAAGAAGTTAATTAAATAAGATTAACCATGTGTTAATCTAGTCATGAATGTTGATTGGAGACAAACTCTGTTAAAAAATTAATTTTCTTGGCTGATTCAGGCTATCCATTTCATGCTGTAATGGTAATAGGGAAGAAAGATTGATACAGTACTAGAACTATTGATACAGTAGCTGGCCTAAAACTATTCCTTGAAGTACAAACCAGTTGGAGTTGATTTTAGAGACATTTATTATTACAGATTGTTCTTAATTCAAACCTTTACCTTTTCCTACTAGATTTTTATCTAGACTCTATATTTAAATATAAAATAAAAGTTTGCCTCAATGTCTACTTATAAATCTATCAATTGTATTGTGAAAAGTTTAAAATTAGAGTCTGATTGTTGATTAAGTGTTTTATTGATCTTTTCTTTGATTTTCTACCATCCTTTGGTTCTTTTTTTGTTTTGTTGGGTTTACATGTTTTGGATAAAAAAGTAAAGTTCCCCTTTCAGACCTTGCAATTTATAGGTAAGATGATTTAAAGGTCATCTGTTTCTATGGCCCATAATATGGTAAAGCAGGGTGTCATGTGGCCAGCACAATGTCCATCCGCCTTTACTTTTCCCCCAACTAATGTCATGTACCCATTAGAGCTGGGTGGACTCTATCCCAAAGATCCCAAAATTCAAAATTCAAGTCATCTAATCCAGGACCCCAGGTTCAGAAGCCAAGTGCTTTACCACTCAGCTACCATGCTTCCACATGTTTTGGATGTTCCTTTGGGAATTAAAGTTTGTAACATCCTGGCTCAAAAGTCTCAAAGTACTGGTACAGTGGGGAATGGAGGTCAGCATAGTGCAAGGCCTTCCATTTCCTAATGAAATTAGACTAATTTGCATTCTGATTTTCAAATATTTTCAGAATTGCAAAGTAAAATAATTATTTGAGTATCAAATTCTAATGATTAAAAGTATTAGATTTATTATAAATAATATCCAAACACTTAATAATTTAAACGAGAAATAAAAATTCTCAATAAATTTAATTTTCTTGAATGTAACAATCATTCAATATTTTTTAAACACATGAAAACTATATTACAGCTGAAGTCTTGGAAAGACTTGAACTCTTGACTTTATTGCATTTAGTGTGTAGGCTGGCCCCTTCCTAATTTACCTTAGGCAGACCCTACTTCCACTACAGCCCAACATAACCAACACCCTGTACGGCAGTGCTGAACAACTGAAAAAAACAGCACAATTTTTTTCCTTGCCACAGTCTCACAGCTCAGCAGCAAAAAGCTGGCTAGAAGAAGACTTTATTGCATAGATTGCTGGCTAGATATATTATAGAAACTTATGTTTCTTAGTAGAAACTCACAGGACAATCTTATCATATATTAGAGACATTACTTCAAAAAAGAAGATAATTAAATCCTATGTCATGTGTCAATCTAGTCATAATGCTAATCAATGACTCAAACTCTAAGTTTTTGGTTTTCCTGGCTGATTCAGGCAACTCATGAAATTCTCTAATGGCATTAAGGAAGAAAGAGCATTTGAATGATTTTATTCTAGCGTAACTGAATGATGAACTGTATTAATAAAGTGTAGGAAAGTCATTTGGATGATAAATTAAGTAATCTAGAGAAAGCTAGAAATAGACAGCAAATTACTTGATTTAAGGTTTGACTGGATAATTATTTACATCTTAATCTTTTGATATCTGACTTGTTTTACACATTTTGGACATTACTATAGAAATGAAGATATTATTGCATTCTATCCTAAACCTCATGCAGGATGGCATGGGGATGGCACTGGGCATGTTTGAAACCGAGGACCACTGTAAATATATACCACAAGATCTTGCAGCCATCCTGAAATTATAGGGGTTAAGTAGAGAGCTTAGTGATCACTGGATGAAGTCAACATTGTCAAGATTTAATTAAGATTCTATATCCTGCCAGCTTTTCAATCCATTGTTGTACTGCCTATTGATAAAAACTAAATCTTTTAAAATAATGTCCTATCTCTCATAAACTTTAATAGTCTTGTTTGTCAAGAAAATTCTGTTTGATTTCTTGTGTAACAGCTGTGATAGATTTGGGAAGAGGATGTCTGCATTCAACACTTCTACACGAAAGGAAGATTTGTCTGTCAAGTTGAGAGCCCAGTAAGTATTGTATGTTAAAATATACATAGACATACATTTATAGTATACTTATATGCATACCTTTATATTATACTTATAAATTTGTTTTTATTAAATTTTTCTTTAAATATAATTGTTTTCTTTATACTCTATATGAAAAAAAATCTATATTAGGAAAAATGCAAACATTTACAAAATTTTATTATCATTATATTAAGACAAAAAAATTTTTCACCCATTTATTACATTCCTTAAATGGAGGACTGAGTTTTTGTAAGTAATTTTTTTTTATGCTTGTATATATTGTAAACGAAACTTAATGCATGAATTTCTCTCTGATGCACTGTTTTAAATTACTGAGCCTCTTAAGTAATTTCATGCTCCTTATTCATTTATTTTAAGTAGTATTAGTAGTTTGTAGCTGTAGTAGTAGAAGTTATGTTATTATGTGGAGATCAGAAGACTACAATGATATTTCAGTGCTGTTGGTAAATGAAAATGGACTGTCCAAATATTTGCTTGCTTTTATACAATATAAGATGACCTAGGGTGTTAGTGTTGCTATGAGAGCATGGGATGGGTTGCCTGAAGCAGCCAGGAAAATTAGTGACTTGGCAGAGTTTAAGTCTTTGATTAACATGCATGACTAGATTTACCTAGGGACGTAATCATCTTCTTTTTTAAAGTAAAATTTGTATTTTATAAGATAAGATCTTGTAAGTCAATGGTCCAAATCTTTCACTAACTCACAAATAAATTGCAGTCACTACAAGTACTTTGAACTAATCATAATCAGATCATTATAATCATTAAGAACATTTGTAGAAGGAAACTGAGGAGCTATGTCAACCTGTTTTGTAATCTTTTTGTCAGATAATCTGGATCCCATTTAACTACTTAGTAACACAAGCTGGCTTTTAAAAAATCTTGTTTTGAAACTGTTCTGTACATATATTTGTTGATCTTTAAAATATTTAATGATACAGTTATATATGTAATATTTGAAAGTACACTGGCATCTATTTAAAATTTGAATGTCTAAGAAACTGAATTAAAAAAAATATTTAAAAATTTAAATCTAAAGTGCAAATCTAAAGCTACACAACTTTATAATTTTTATCCACTATCAGAAGATTTTAAGTGGTGTACTATGCAAATGGTTGAAGAAAGACTAAATTTAATATTGAGTTCTGCAACACCAGTCATTCTGTGAAAGTCAGTTATGAGAAGCCAATAAAAAAGATTTGACAATATAATTTTAAAATGTCTGAATACAATGGTCATTGCCTGGATAAATCACCATGTTGAGTTGAATTTAAGTTAAAAGGATCAGAATTTAGTAGGCTACAGGTTAGATAGGACACTAATACAAAAGAAAAATGAAGTTTTGAATTTTCCTTTTTTTTTTTTTTATATAGCAACATAAGGCAGGCACGTGATCAAACAAAGCGCCTGGAGGAGGAAAGCCACAAGATGGAAGAGCGGCTTCGTGAATTGAAGACTGCCATGACAAGAGAAAAAGAAGATAGAGAGTATGTACCATAAAACGTTTTTTGTTGTTCACAACATATGTCTAATATAATGTTATAGTAGATAGTAGTAAAGTTTCCCTTTCAGACCTTATGGTCTATAGGGCAAATAATGTAAAGGTCATCTGTTTCTGTGGCCTATGGTTAACGAGGGTGTCATGTGGCCAGCACAACGACCAACCACCTTTACTCTTCCCAACTAATGTCAGGTACCCTTAGAGCTGGGTGAACTCAGAGGCACCCAAAGATGATCCCAAAATTGAAAATACCTGTCTTCACTAGGATTCAAACCCGGGACTCCTGGTTCAGAAGACAAGCCACTGCGCCTCCATTACAGTCACCAGGATTTGAATCTGAAACCCCTGGTTCAGAAGCCAAATGCTTTACTGCTCAGCCACTGTGCCTTCTTTCTAATTTAAATAGTTTTTTGTATTTCTGTACTGCAAAGGCAGAGCAACAAGAAGTTATACATCAAATGTTTAAATTGGTTCTGTAATTAAACAAATATGTATTTGATGAATAATGAACTTATGTACTCCCCAGAAAAAAGGGTGGTGGATTTTGGGGCAGAGGTCAACAGAATGTTGGATCACTGACCGGTTATGCCTCTGAAGTATTACAGTCTAAGTCAGACAAGCTTCCTACTAAAGACACAAAGAAAAAGAAAATCAAAGTGCTTCAAGATGAACCGCTTGGTAATATCTGTTAAGTCTAATACCAGACTTCTCTTTGTCAAATTTTGTGTGGCGTAAATCTACATAAATTACAAGTATCTTTTTGTTGAACTATTTACTGATCTATTACATTTGTGCATTAAATGACAGTCCCCTCTGTACTTCATCATTGTGGATTTTAAGAAAGTCTTCAACAGAGATGTAACTGAATAACACTTACCAAACATCTAAAGCATTTATTTACAAGGGAAAAGGGATTGTTGAGTCTTCTCTCTAAGCATTTCTTTAGTCCTCCCTTCTAGTATCTCTCAATGTGTCATATTTCCTGTCTGACCCTATCTACTCTTTTGGTCTTGAGATTAATACTCAAATTACTCTAAATATATATCATAACAGAACTATTACAAAGTTCAGCCAAAGGTCAACAACATCATAAAATAGTTGTATGATGACTTATCACACCAAGTGACACATTTGTAAGATTATCAATCCATTTTTATTCAAAACAGAGATAAGACAATAATGCATTTTTTTAGCTCTTAATGTTTTGTTAGTCATTCAGGTCATGTGCAACACAGTCATTAAAAATGAAATACTGTTGATCCTAACTCAACGCCTGGAAGACCTGGATTTCACAGATGGTATCTGCCTCTTCTCCCATACACAACAAATAGCTCAGGCCAAATTGATCAGACTTTCAGAAGAAGGGAAAAAGACTGGACTACTGATCAACAAAAAGAAAACACCAGTTGAGAGAATCAATAACAAACAAGAGAGCCCAGTCATACTACAAGGGGAGAACATCCTTGATGCAGATCATTTCATCTGGGAAGTAGGGCTAGTAAAGATGATGGAACTGATGACGTTATAGTAAATTGTCTTAATGAAGCTAGGTTATCATTTACAGAACAAGATCAGAATCTTCAATTTAACACAAGCATTAAGTCGGTCCTTCTATGTGGCTCCGAGACCTTGGGAGTAAAAAAAACTAATATGAAAATAGTCCTGCCCTTCACCAAGACTGGATACTGGAAATCATGTGTCCCAAAAAGAAATCTACTGTCAACTTGTGGAAGAGGACCAAGCAGAAATCCATAGGCCAAGACATAGAAAAATAAAAATCGAGCTGAGTATGACACCTTGCGAAAACCAACTACCAATGTTGCAAGGCAGGCACTTGATTGGAATCCACAGAGAAAGAGGAAAGTGGGCAGCCTTAACAAATCTGGAAGAGGTCAGTCATCAGCAATTGAGGATATTGGAATAACATGGGAGCAGATGAAGAAAGCTGCTCAGAACCTAGTTCAGTGTAGATGTGTGATTGTGGTCTTATGCTCCCCTGGGGCTCACAGGAAGAAGTCAAGTATAGTTAGACATTTGTGCAATAATGCTCCTGGGAAGTTTTAAGTTTCATAATAGAAATCACTTCCATGTCCCTAAGATAGGTTTCTTAATAAGACATTTTGTGTCACCTAGAATTAGTTGGCATCTATCAAATTGACAAGAGAAATGAATTTTTCGATAATAAAAATGTTTTATTTTTCTTTGTTTTCTTTTTAATACTATAACAAAAAATATTAATATATTATTTCATGCAGGCTGTAGTTTAGAAGAATATAATTTCTTATTATCACTTATTTTTGTTCTCCAGATGTTCCGAAACGTAGCAGTCAACCTGGCACCATGAAAAACATAGCTCAACGAAAGCTGCCTACAGGTCTAACTCCTAGAGGTGATAAACTTCGAGGAGGACCCAAATGTGGCCAGTGTGAAGACAGGACTGCTACTTTGGTAAGTTGTCAAATTGACTTTTTATGCTTGACACTTCTACAAGAGAAAATAACATGTAATTTTAATTTTGTTTTGTCATTATAATATCTCATTTGTTACTGTATTGAGAACTAGTCCATAGTTTGCCTAATTCATAGGGGTCAATAGGCTGGTGGTGTGGGTGAGAAAGAATAATTCAAGCCACTGTCTCTGCATTTTTATGAGATTTGCCTATCAACGCAGTATAATTTTCTTTTGGAAAAAAAAAAAGTGTCTATAAGATAAGATATGCATGACTGAATGCACGACTTGTAGGACATAATCATCTTCTTTTTTGAAGTAATATCTGTATTATATAAGATAAGAATTTTTATTGGTCCAATGATATGGAAATTCAGATGGACTACAATTGACCACCTCAGTGTAACTATTGTAACAATAATAATATAGATGCAAATACGAACAACATTCACACACAAAACACATGTACACTCACAACCAACACTTTTATAAATTAGACTTCTATGTACTTCTTGATGACGACAGATGACCTCATAACACTCTGACTGACATTGGGATGAAGTTTTAAAATCTTTCTGGTGTAGCCCTAATGGAAGTAGGCGACCACTTTGTTCAGATCTGATTTAACATTGGTTGTCTTTGAGAATAGTTTGTATTGGAAAGGCAACTTTCATGAAAAAGTTCTTCAAGAGATGGTAGCTGTGTTTGAGTGATATACTCTGCTTTTTTAATTAGTCTATTTAGTCTATGTCTTTGTACCAGTGAAGTATTATCATACCAGCAGGTGATGGCAAAGTTAATTAGACTGCTGATGGTCGAAAGATACAAGGAAAATATAAAAATTCCTGTATTTTCATTTAAACTTATGTATACATTCCTTTGAGGATCTTCGGTTATTCTGCTCTTAATACAGTCAGCTTCTTTTATAGTTCTATGAAACAGAAATGATGACTTTTTCTTTATATAACAAGTTGACAATCCTATGTAACATGAATGTTTTCTTTCTATCTAGACATGTGTTCAGTGCTCTGAGATATTCTGCTTTGGATGTTTCTCTGCATTTCATTTAAAAGGTGCTCTTAAACAACACAGAAGTGTGCCACTAAGTGTAAGTTGTCTCAGAATGAATTGTTCCAGATTTTTCTGAAATTATTTCTAAAAATTTCCACCAAGTTAGATTCTATATTGATTACTTACATATTTAAGTATGAGTAGGTCATAAACAAAAACAATTTACATCCCTTCCAATGCCATTTGTAAGCATTATAGTGCTTTAAGCTATTATAGTTATTACTAAGCAGTTATATTATTTGATTTAAAACAACAAAAAGGCATTCTATTTTCTATTGGAACATGACAGAATATTTCCACAATAGGCTTGACAAATTTTGAGGGAGATTTCTTAGAAAAATACTGTATTTTGTTTTTACTAGGGAATCATTTAATGTGGAAAATTGTATTTTTCACTATAATTTCCTGAATAATTTGGCTAATTTAATTGTAAATTTTAAAGGCCAATAATTAACTGTGACTATAGATTAGCAATTGGCAATCATTAGACCATTTTTTTACTGTAAGAAATAGCTGAGATATATAGAGAAAGCTAGGTTGTTTTAAAAAAATCAATCTATTTCTTTCATTATCAAGGCAACTGGTTCCAGAATTTGCATGTCACCAAGGACTGGCTCTGAACCTCAATCATCACAGTAAGTCCATCATTAATTTCCTCTGAATTTATTTTCTGAATCTCTACCAAAGATTTAGTCCCATCATTACTTTCAGTTTGTTTTTTTTTTGTTTTTTTTTTGGTTTCAAAAATTCAACTGTCACTTGTAGTATTTTGACTCTTACTGATGTGGCTTATTTGATTTTAGAATCTTTTCATAGAACTTCAGTAAAGCTCTTGGGAATCAAATTTCTTACAAGTTAAGCTTCCTTAGAAATAATATTGGTCAGAGATAAAAAAAATTGGCACATGTTCTCTTTTATCATGTTTAGAAATGCAAAAAGGTATAAAGTTATAAATTTACAAAAAGTAGCCCTAAAAATACTCTATGATGAATTAGTAACAACGATGTATACAGTGTATAACAGGTTAACGAAGGCAACTGATAGAAGAGATGCTTTTAACTGGCATAAGTCAAAGTTTTTATATGATTTTTCAGCTTAATTTGTAATTATGGTATAAAGAATCACACTACATAGATCTTAAACAAATTAAGTTTTAAAAAATTTCTATTGAATCAAGATGTTAAAATTCTTCCAATTTTAAAAAAATTTAATATTAAATGATGGTGTCCTTCCTTTAAAAAAATATTTTAATCATTCAAAATTGACATTATGTAAAATTGTTTTTAAAAAATAGGAAAAAAGGCATTACAAAAAAGGATAGATTGGCCTAAAAATTATTCAGACTCAAACTTAGATGATTTTATATCTGTTGTTCAAGTTTTAAACCTAGAAGACTTTACATTATATAGCACATTTATTGAACTTGTGAAACTTTGAAATGTACCTGTCATAACATTATTGTAGTTGGCATACAAATCTTCATCATGAAGTGTTTTTTATTGACATCATTTTGAGTAATACCTGCTAAGAACTTCATTGCTGATATTATTCTTACATTGTTCTTAGAATACCTCTTCTTCATCAATGCTGCTAAGCTGTAAGTTCTTTTGCAGTCTGTGCCAAGGAAAAACAGAATGCTATTTTTTCACATGTTAAGCACTGCCATTCAGAGTGCTGGTTATGTTGGGCTGTTGTGGTGTAAGGTGAAATAAATTGTGACAAAGAAGGTATGATTGGCAGTTTTGTAAGTGTGTGTGCAGTATCTAGTTGGGTGGGTAGGGCTAATGCTATTAAGGCAAAATTTAAAAGTGTGTGTCTTGTTATTAGTTGGGAAGATAGCAGTTTGCTCTATGCACAGGAAGAAATTGATACTGTCCAGTTTGCTTGGCATTGTCATTTCTTTGTAAATATCTTGGCCTGTGCTTCTTGATGCCAGTTCTTTGTAATTGCCAGCTGACATTGACTTGAGAGTGTTTTAATTGACTTGTCTGTCTGGTTGTTCCATTTATGAACCCACCTTTGATAGCCTTTTCAATTCCATGATGCCTTTGTTCCAATTGTAATGCAACTGTGCTGCTAGAATAACTCTTAATATTTTTTCATGTGTTTTAAAACTGAATAATTTGTGTTATGAAAGAAAATATATCATATTAAAATGTATTATTCTATCACATCCAATTCATATTAATTCTACAGACACTGAGTTGATAGAATTGAAAAAAAAAAAAGGGATGTTGAACATGTAACTGGACAGAAAAGATTTGAACAGATTTCGATGAAACTTCTGACCTCTTGGTTTTAACAAAACTGAATTTTTGTTTGTATTTAAATCTTTAAAATGTTTTTGTTTGAGAAGTGTTTTTCAAGAGTTTTTATTATTATTTTGTATTTGTTAAAGCAGTGACAGTCAAGCTAGTGGTAGCATTCCAACCTATTCAGTAAGTTGTTACTTGTTACTTGAAAGTTACTTATTACTGTATTATATTTCTATTACTGTATTATATTTCTATTACTGTATTATATTTCTATTACTGTATTATATTTCTATTACTGTATTATATTTTTTAAACTGTACTTTGTATTTTCATGTTGTAAAAGTTTAAAGTTGTAATATCAGGCTTACATTTATTGATAGCACTAATTAAAATTATTTTTTAAAATCAAGGAATACTTGCTAGTTAAACTCAGAAAAAAAGTTACTGTAAATAATAGCCCACTAGTTAATACTTTGAAAAAGTATTCATTAGCTTCTAATAAAAACTTTACTTTGAATTAAAAAATGAAGTTTAATTGCCAAGCCAGAAGCAGTGTAGACATACTGACAGGCACGACATCCTTGCTTTATTGCTAAGTCATAGTCAACATAGACATACTGGCAGGCACCCTACCACCAGAGTTTTAATTGTCTGAATTATGTCAAAATTTTGCACCCAAAAATGCCTCGCTTTTTAAAAATATCAATATCATATATAATCTTAAAAACCTACTAAAGTTTCCCGGATTTAGAACTGTAAGAATCACCATCAATAATTATTTAACTGATCTCAATGACTTTAAATAATTGTAAGTAAAAACTTGTTTTTGTTTGTTTTCTCCAAAGATCTCCCTGCACAATGAATCAGGTGCAGCTCAAGCCAGTCCTCTACCACCAAGTGACTCATCCCTTTTACTCGGAAACTATGATGAATCCCAAAGTGCTGCATCTTTCCAACAAGCTCTAATGGCATGGAGGCAAGGGGAAGAAACAAAAGCCTACAAGCCTCAAGCCTTCAGCCCTCATCAAAGTAGTTCATCTCCACAAAAAGCTCCTGGTAATAACCTTGTGATATGCTTATTTAGAGTTTTAAAATATTATTTATCACAGAAAATTAAATATTTAGAAAAGAGTTTAGTCTATGCGCATATGTTTTTCATAACATTTTAACTATAGATTAAGAGAGAAAGAATTATTTTATTTCTGATATCCATCATGGTAAATTCAAACTTGATATAGTAGAATTATTATGTAGGGTATATCATTAGTCTAGTTTAAATACACTAAGTTGCTTAAATTCTAGATAAGTTACATTGGTTAGTGGGCATAGTGGCTGATGTCATGATGTTATTTTGGAGAGAGTATTGTATTGTCTCTACAATCATATGACATATGCAGATTCAAAGGTGCCTATAAATATATTCACTACACTACTACGATACACTGAAGAAACAATGTGATGAATTTTTCTTGAGTTTAATGCATTCAAACTCCAAGAAAATAAATAATCCAAAGTATAAAACTGGAATAGAGTAGTTGAAATGAAAGACACATTCAAGCTTACAAACATATAATCCGATAGTGAAGAAGCACTTTAAATAATCCACATGGAACGATAACTTCTAACTAATGACTGACTGACATCTGCAATTGTTAGTTTCACAGGTAGCATATATCAATAGGTAGCATATTGATATTATTCAACAATGATAGAACTTACAATCACCTTCCCATGATTCTATTTTTTTTACCCTATATCTAGTTTATACAAATCAATTGTTCTTGAGAAAAATTTACATAATTTTCCTCTGCATACTCAAAGTGACCTAATAATACTAACTACCTCTGGTCAGCCCAAACGTGTGCTGTGACACTATACACGCCCATGTGACTAGCCTGCTCTTTCTCTTTGGTTTTACAACACTGGAGTGCGACACCTGAAAATGATTGTATATTTCAGTTATGACCCTGGATGAATCCATTGGAACCACAGAACAGCCGAGGGTGCCAGAGATAAAGTTTAAATCCACATTATCATATGCTGATCGACTCTTGCTGAAAAAGCACAGGAGAACTGAGTTGGCTGAGATGTCCACACCAAGGATTAGCAACTCATCTGGCAGTGGTCAGTATGAGGTCACACCAATCCGCCAATCTCAATTGTCCAGCACCTTTTCTGCCAAGAACAATCAATTTAGTAGAGAGACATCATTTAGCAGCAGGAGACTTGAGTCCAATCTAGGTATAAACTTTTGTGCTATTGTATTTTGCCATGTAAGTTAATCATTACATATTATATGTTAGATAGAATTAAAGAGTTAAAAAAATATTTGAATTAAAAAAAAAATACTGATTAATAGTAGTAATAAAATACATTGTATTTAGCTTTCACATTTATTATCTGTAGTTTACACATATATGGTGTAGGCTGAAGCAAACAGCTTTGTTTCTGACCTACTTAGTTTGTACTTAAAGTCATCTTTGAAAGTTTGTTGAACTAAATTAAATTTGTACTACTTATCTAGCTACTGACTGGGGAAAGGCTACATTCTCGCTGGGTTTAATCTGTTTGGGTATAATTTAAGTCATATAAAAAGTTTAATTTAACAAAGGAAAATATTTGATGAGAAAATATTTATGAAACATCATCTGAAATGATATAGCTTTTATTAGCCTGTCAAGGCTAAAATTATTAGAAAAAAAAAAGATTTATCTGAAGTCTCTAGATTTAGCATTGCTATATAAGTGACATTATTGTTGGGATGTTCTTACCATCACTGCTGTTGTTATTATAGTTGGATTCTTTTCTAAGTATTCCAATTGATCTCTATCAACAGAGGAAAGTGACCACATTAACTTTGAGTCATTACTTGAGGCAGTACAGGCATCAGAAACTCCTGATCATCACATTGGATCAAACTACTCTTTATCTCCTATCTTGCCTGATAAAGTAAATAATAGTTTGGAAATTTTTTCTTAACATTATACTAGCTAGAACTCTGGGGGTGCAGTGGCTGAGGGGTTAAGCTCTTGGTTTCCAAACCTGGGATCCTGGGTTTGAATCTTGGTGAAGACTGGGATTTTAAATTTCATGATCTTTAGGGTGCCTGTGAGTCCACCCAACTCTAATAGGTATCTGGCTTTAGCTGGGGAAAGTAAAAGGCGGTTGGTAGTTGTGCTTATCACATGGCACCCTGCTAGTTAACCGTTGGCCAAATGAACAGATGACTTTAACATCATCTGCCCTACAGATCATCTGAAAGGGTAACTTTACTTGTATGTATTTAGCTAGAACTATGCTATATAAACTGAACAAATAGTCTACTTTATTAAACGCCCATAAAGCTTCTAAGTTCTCCAGTTGAGCATTTTTAGAAAACTGAAATATTGAGGCATTTCTTGTCTACTAGTTCACAGGCTTTTAGGAATGCATACTAGGTAGCAATCAAACTAGTCATAACTAGCTCTTAAATCAAAACCATTACTGAAAAATAGTGCTTCCCACAAGGACTAGTTTAGTTTCATTGAAATTATTGACTTAACTAACTGAAATAATCCTGACTGCAAGTAGAATAATAAAAATCAGACAAATATAAAACCAATAAATCTTAGAAGAACACAAACAAGTAATAGCAACATTTGTTCCCATCGAAAAGAGTGAATATTTGAAAAAAACTTTGAACGAAAAATCAAAATGAAATAAATACAAGCTGAAATTCAGTCTGTGGCTCACATGATAAACTCAGAATACTCTTTAATTTTGGAGGCATGGTGGTAAAGTGCTTGGCATTCGAACCGGGGGTCTCAGGTTTGAATCATGGTGAAGACTGGGATTTTTACTTTCTGGATCTTTAGGGCATTTCTAATTCCACCCAGCTCTAATGTTTACCTGACATTAGATGGGGGAAAGTAAAGTTGGCTGGTTATTGTGCATGACAACATGACACACGCGTTAACCATGGGCCACAGAAACGTGGTCTTTACATCATCTGTCCCATAGATCGCAAGGTCTTAAAGAGGAGCTTTATTTTACTTTATTTTACTCTTTAGTTGTAATCATAAATTTGAAGCTAATATGGCTTCCCTAAAATAGTTGAAACAGTAAGACATAATACAAAAACACATCTTTTATATTGTATGCCTGGACATGTACACCAATCTTATTATTATTTTAGTATATATTCAAATATATGCTAGATCAGCTGGATACCTAATACACAGCAAAAATTAAAATCTCTAACATTAATTAGTTACAGATTGATGAACAAAATCTACTTTTACATTTTTGTCTTATGGAAGTTCGGTAATTTAAGTGAAAGGTCATTCTGACTAAATTTGACCAATAAACTGCTTCTCTTCCTATCAAGTTTCTATTCTTATTAACTTGACCTCTGACTTGAATTTCTGCAGACTGATACTATGTCTTCTAGAACAGTTTCCAACAAAGTCACTTGTCTAGTGGAGGAAGTCTCACCAATGGAATCTTGGAAACTGGAAAATAATATAGACAGGTTAGCCATGGATCTTAGTTTAAAAAATAAAATATCAGAAAAGTATTTTGGAATTTACTGAATTAAAGGCCTTGTTTGTCAGGCATCACAATAGTCAAGGTATGCCAGATAATATAGTCCTTTCTGGAGTCAAGGCAGGAAGAAATATAATTGCAAGATTCTTAGTTAAGGCTATAGACAAAGATGGATTTTGACCCCTGACAATAGAGGCCTTAAGAAGTAGCTCATTGATGTCTAACCTACTGCCTGTAGGCCATATCCGGCCCAAACACAATGGCCCAAGACATAATGCTGATCAAACCTTAGAATCTTTTCCCCATAGCTGCAGTGGATTGATTCCATTGCAGCTGATAAGTTTTTTGTGGTGATACTACACATACTACATGATCTGGCACATACTAAGTGATGTGGCCTACACTACTTGATGTGGCACCATACTATATGATGCAGCCCATACTACGTGATGTGGCCCATACTAGGTGATGTAACTCATACTAGGTGATGTGGGCCATACTAAGTGATGTGGCCCATTCTATATGACGTAACTCATACTAGGTGATGTGAGCCATACTAAGTTATGTGGCCCATACTATACTATGTGATGTGGCCCACACTACTTGATGTGGCACCATACTACATGATGCGGCCCATACTACATGATGTGACCCATACTAGGTGATGTATCTCACACTAGGTGATGTATCTCACACTAGGTGATGTGGGTCATACTAAGTGATGTGGCCCATTCTATATGACGTAACTCATACTAGGTGATGTGAGCCATACTAAGTGATGAGGCCCATACTATACTATGTGATGTGGCCCATACTATACCATGTGATTGCTTTTATGTATAATTTCTATATTGTAAAGGACTAAACCCAGTGCATTATTTTTTTAAAGAAATGTAAAATCCTTTTTTCATTATGTCAATGGTCACAAAAGATTATTGACAGTTCTAAGAATATTTAGTCTTAAGGGAAAACTTTTTTTATCTGTAAATTGAGAGAAATATTTTCTGTATTACAGCAATTCCATGAATCAAAATAATACCAAGACAAACAGTTCAAAATCTCAAGGGCAGAGAAATGCCATCATTGAATTGTTCACACCTGATACAGACAGGCCGTCCTCATCAATGATAGGTGGAGGTCAACCCGTTCTAAGCTCAAGGCACAAACCTAAAGTTCACATGGCTTCTGTCTCATCCACTCCTGATGTCATTAAAGATGAATATATAAACTCTACCACTGCTACTGAAGTGGCAGGAGACAAAGCACTGGGAAACTCTACTTCTAGGCTAAAGTCAAGTAAAGCTAGTACTGGGAAAAGATCAAGGCCAGCATCCAGAGCAGAGAGTCGTGCCAATTCGAGAATTAGGTTATTTAGATATTTTTCACTTTATTAGTGTTATAACAATTTAGTTATCAATTGAATCAAATACTTAAACTGCCACAGTCAGTGAATCTATTTAAATTTATCTATTATAGCCTACTATTTGTAGCTCTCATTAAGCAGATTCACTAAGCAGATTCAATATTATTTTTCTGGTACTTAGATTTTAATCTGAATGTATTCTGACAATATAATTATTGATAGATATAATATTACATTGTTCAGTTATTGACAAAGTCAGTCATTAATATTGTTAATAAAAACTATTTGTTAGCTCTCATAATGTTGAAATTCACTTTAATTTCTGTCTGTTGACTTTATGTGTTAATCTTTGCATAAGCAAAACGTTTTTAAAATTATTTTTTAAACTTGGTGTTTAAAGTGGAGAAATGTTTTTTTCTTGTATTATAAAACTGTAAAATATTTTTTTTTTTCTATAACATTCATCATGTAATTTTTTCTCTTCTTGCAGCATTAAAGGCAATTTAACAAAATGCCCAAATGAAGCTTTGAAAAAAGTTGCACAAATGACCATCTTGCCTCAGTACTCGTATCATTCTCCCATGGAGGGATTCTTTTTGTCTGGAGTGGAATCTGGAGATCACAGCCAAGAGACTTCCAGAAAACAAAGTTCAGAAGATCAAAGGTCAAAGAGCACAAAAGTGAGCAACAGATGTAAGTCTTTGATTGGAGTTTTTGTTTAGTCTTCCCACAAAGCACCTTAATAAATGTAGATAAATAACAGTATTTCAGTGACTCCCTAAGTTATATTCTAGTTATTGCAAATTTAAAATAATTTAATTTGTGATAAATTTATCAATAAAATAATTGTTTTTTTTTTTTCTTCATTGGCCTCCTTCAGTCGTAGGACGACTATGGTTCATCTCAGAGCACACCTCCTTATGTGGCTGTGGAGCCCTATTTTGGAGAGACACTCCCGTCCACAGATAGTGCAGGTTAAGGTGGCTTTTGCTTCGGTGGTAGAGGAGCTGGCCGTTTTTTGGATTGTGCGTTTTTCTTCCTGAGCTGAAACCCATGTACTTTCACTGTTCATATCTTTCTTGGTCACTGTCTCTCTCCATCTGTTGCGGTCTAGAGCTATGTCTTCCCAATTGTCAGCATTGATGTTCACTGATTTGAGGTCCCGTTTTATTACATCTATGTAACGTAGGTGGGGGCAACCAGTTTTTCTTGTGCCAGTCGCGAGTTGACCATAGAGGATGACTTTCGGGATGCGCTTGTCCTCCATCCGGCGAACATGTCCAAGCCAGCGCAAACGGCGTTGTCTGAGGGCTGTAAAGATGCTGGGAATACCTGATCCCGCAAGGATCTCCGTATTGCACACTTTTTCTTTCCATGTGACATTCAAGATCCTACGGAGACATCTCAAATGGAATGAGTTCAGTTTTCTCTCTTGCTTTGCGTAGGTGGTCCATGATTCACTGCCATACAGCAGTGTACTCATAACGCTAAAGCATGACTTGTAGACTTCCATTTTGGTCACTGTAGTTAGCTTATGGTTTTCCCAAACTCTTGGTCTGAGTCTAGCGAATGTCGAGGCAGCCTTCCCTATGCGTTTTTTCATCTTCTCTTCTAGAGACAGGTCATCTGTAATTGTGGATCCCAGATAGCAGAATTCATTTACGGCGTCCAGCTTGTTATCGTCTATGAGGATGGAGGGTGGTGCTGTAGCAGGTGGTCCCATAACATTTGTTTTCTTTGTGCTAATAGTCAAGCCATATTGTTTACAGGCCTGAGAGAAGCGGGACATTAGTGACTGAAGTTCCTCTTGCGTTTGTGCCACTACCGCTGCGTCATCCCCGAATAGCATATCCCTTATGAGGGTGGCTCTGTTTTTAGTTTTGGCCCTCAGACTGGCAATATTTAGGAGTTTGCCATCAAATATGGAATGGAGATAGATGCCTTCAGTGGATTTGTCAAACGTGTTGTGGATTAGCAGTGAAAATAGTATTTCAAAGAGGGTTAGGGCCAGGACACATCCTTGTTTAACTCCGCTGTTTATACTGAAACTTTCAGAGCTGGCACCATTGAATTGCACTGTACCCATCATATTTTGGTGGAAAGATAGGATTACATTTAGTAGCTTGGGTGGACATCCTATTATCTGTAAAATTTTAAAGAGGCCATCTTTGCTAACTAGATCGAAGGCCTTTGTCAGGTCAATAAACGCAATGTACAAAGGCATCCTTTGTTCTCTGCACTTTTCCTGGAGTTGGCTGATGGAGAAAATCATGTCAATCGTGGATTTTTTTTCTTAGTAAATTACAAAATGGTGATAGATTTTATTTAGTTTATTTTGTCAATACATGAAAATATAATTTTTTGGGAATGACATGTCCTAGAAGACAATTTTTTTTGTCTGAAATCTTGGATAATTTATTTTTTTACATTTAATATTAAGTGCCAATAAAAATGCATATATATATATATATATATATATATATATATATATATATAGGCTATATATATTATATTGAATTATTAAATTATCAAATTTAAGTAGGTAATATTACAAATTTTGATATAACTTTAAAACTTTATCAATGTTGCATTATTTATTAGTGTATCAGATGGCACCACGATCCTGGCGACCAGAGAGCAGCCTGGGGGATAATGTTCCACTGAGTGACATTAAATTAGAAGATAATTTCCAGGCGTTGACACTAGCATATTCCTACAGTGGTCAAACAAGTGGTCAAGCAACAGAATGGAGACCATCATCTAGTCAGTCCAGGTATAGTGTCCTAGCTGTGAGTTAGACCTAGATTCTTCTACATTGTTTGGTGCATAGGGCAAGTTCTCTCGACATCTAGTCAGTCCAGGTATAGTATCCTAGCTGAGAGTTAGACATAGATTCTTCCACATTGTTTGATGCATAGGGCAAGCTCTCTCGACAGAGATTGTTTACAGATGATTTCCACAACCTTTTTCTAGCTGTTGCTTCTGGATTTTAGGTCTTCTGGAAAGGCTATCTCTATTGATGAGATGATCTAAGCATGTTATTCCTAGGATCCTTCTCAGCCATTGCTTCTGTGCCACGTTTAGCCTCTTTTTGACCTTTATGGATGATTTCCAAGTCTCACAAGTATAGGTGGCCAGTGGGACAACGATTGCATTGCAGAATAATAGCTTTGTTTGTCCAGATAAGCATTAGTTTTTGAAAAAAATGCTCCTGCTTTCCCTATGCAGTATAAAATATTGTGATATTCATTTCCTTCACTTGTGGTAGAATTGCCTTAATAAGTGTACTGTTCTATCTGTTCAAGCTCTGTATGATCAATGTTGAGGGGGGGGGGGGGGGGGGGGTACCAGTTGACCTGTAGCCAATACGCATAACTTGGGTTTATCCAGAGGCCAATTTTGAATGCATCTTTATTGAGACTCTTTGTCATCTCTTGTATGTATTTAGTTGTGGGTGATCTCTTAAATCTTTAGAAAATCTTTATTTTAACACAAAAACTTAGTCTTTTAAACCATTAGAGAACTTTTTTCTATTAATGTAAAACTATTTATCAAATGTTTTTATTTCTGACAAAGCTTTCTTGGATTAGAATATGACCAAGGTCTACATACTTTAACTAATCAAGACAAAATGTTTCACAATACAAAATTTTACTTCAGAATTTTTATTTATCTTTATTATATTCAGAGTTCAGATGAGCTCCCCTGATCTGGGCGTCAACAGTTCTTTAGTATTTGGAGATGAAATGTTCACAGAGGAAGCTTCACATGCAACCATGAAAACACCTAGAGCTCCATCCACTCCCAAAACTGTCCGTAGCAGTCAAAGGTTAAATCGGGTCCAAGGTGCTGATGGGAAAGTAAAAACAATCACAAAAAGTACCTTACCATCCCACACAAACAAAAGGGAGATAATGTCCTCCCCAAAGGGAATTAATTCTGAAATACCTACCAAAAGTTCTACACAAACATCAAACAGACATAATGCCACTTCTGCACACTCTGCAGATGCAAAAACTCTCACCAATAAATCACAAGACTCATCCAAATCTCAATCAATGAAAATTGGAAACAGTTCGGCTGCTACCAATAGACAATCTCAGGCATTGAAATCTGTGGACAATCCAGCACCCTTAAGTCGACAGAACAGCCAGGCTTCAGAACATTTAAATCAAGGACCAGATAAAAATGTAAAAAATTATTTGAGAAAAAATTCTGGCACTCCACAGAAAATTATTCAAGTTTCAAATTCTGATATAACTCAAATGAGATCTTCTCTGATTAGTAAAGGCTCTAACAAACCAGTTAAAAATGCTAAAAATATCTTGAACAAGTCAGATTCAGACCACAGACCATTAAGCTCAACAAATGTTCCAAAGACGTCACAAAAATCTTCAAATATGAGACCCAATAGCTCATCAGGTAAAGACATTTTACATCTTTTTTTTATTCTTCATGATTATTTGTTTCGGTCAGTAATTAAGTGAGCATTGTATACATTTTAGTTCTGCAAAATTAGATCATTAAAATTATGTCATTAAAACTTTCAACACATACATGAGAAATATAAACGAGATGTTTTGTTACACATTGGCTTCTGGTAACTTCAAGTTTCTTTACATAAAAAGTAAATAATGTAGGAAAGATGATTTGTTTCTAATAACAGAAGTTTCGACAACTTTTGATTTTGAGTTTGGGACAAGCTTTAAATAAAAGATACAGTTCTAATCAGTGCATGAAGTCTATAAGTTTCAAATTTTATGTTAAGTCTAGTATTGTGAATGTATTCTTGAAGTTGAATTCTATTGTATCCTGAAGTACAGTGTGTTCAATCATTTTAGTATTTCAACTTGGAAAATTTAATGATTTTATTTTGAAAACAGTAGGCCTACTTCTGTTGCTTCTTCACCAATACTAGAATCCCTGGCATACCATTGGATATGGTCAACAGGTCAACAGATTAACTTCTGAAAATATTCACCACCCCAAGAACATTGTAATATACTATCATTTCAATTTTTTGGCCCATTACTGGTGTCAGTGTCGTTGATGGAATGTATGGTTGTGATAATATAACTATAGCTTATATATAGCGCAATTTCATGCTTACAGCATGCTCAGAGCACTGTGGTCCAATCTCACTTGTGGACCAGTGAGGGGATGAGATGTATCTGAGAGGTTTTCTGTGCTGCCTTTAGGCACTCAGTAAAAACACCTCTGTCTGAGTCGAGTGTCAAACTTTGAGCCCCCTTCCAAGGAAGCCAAGCCAAGTTCAAGCCTACTTAGCCTCTCGACCATGCTTCCCACATGATGATGATCAATCAATGATTATCTGAAACCAGTGGCAGCTGTAAAGATAAATTTGTTCCATAATTTTTTATTATTGCTGTAAAAACTTTAAAAATATGTTGGTCTACATTATACATTTCAAAAAAGGTAATATACAAATGGAATATTAAAAAATATCTTTTAATATAGTTAAATCCAGTATATTGGTCCACCGGTTAATTGGACTAGCCGATTATTCAGAGTGAATTCTAAAGACCACGCTTCCCACTGTGAATCCAGTGAATTTGACCAGCCAATTATTAAGACCAAAATGATTGTATCCCAATGTGGTCCAGTAGCTAGATTTGACTTTACTCAAGTGCTGCACACTCATTATAGTGAAGTGGGAAACTAAAGCCCTATAAGTAAGATTTATTTTATTCTTTAACTTCAGGTGCCAATGAACCCCTGAGAAAAACCCAGCCCTCACTGAAATCTCATAAGCCTGACAACACAATCATTGCTAATATGATGATGTCTAGAGTGCAAGAAGATGGCTGGGTGGCTAGCCAGCTAGAGGATGATAGCGGAGCTGAGAGTGACACCACAATTGGCATGGACTACGATGATGGCAATGACATCACTTTGACCCTCAGAAACCAGAGAGAAGAGAATTTGAAATCCTCTGTGGAGGATAACCAGCACTGGGAAACTGAAGTCAGGCCTTTTAGTGGAATCAGTATTACTTCTAAGATGGCAGGCACACCATCTAGGCAAATAGGAATTAAAAATGAAAAACAAATCAGTAGTTCACGACCAGGCAGTTCACGGCCAGTTAGTTCAAGACCAGGCAGTTCAAGGCCAGTTTCCATATTCAGTGGAAGAGAATCAAGGGCAATAAGTAAGCTAAATTTAATTAAAAAAACTTATTATTCTAAGCCATTGTCTTTTCACACATCATAAAGTCTATGATTTTTTAATTTTTTTTTTTAAATATCGTTTTTTTCTAACTTTGATACAAATTGTTAATACAAGAATCATATAGACTAGATTCCCTCTTTATCAACAATTATTGCTGCGTAATGTTTGGTACCTATAAAATAGTCTTTTTTCTAGAAATTTTGTTTCAACTGAAGTTTTTATCAATCTGCCCAAGTAGCACATATTGCTAGTACTACACTATAAATCTTACCAGAAAATACAAGAATATTGAGCAAGTGTATTGAAAATAATTTCAGAACAACAAAATCTGTGTGAAGCCATTCTAAGCTAGAGGGAAAGGGGGAAGATGAAAACTATGTGTACAGCAATGTTTCTAGGTTTCTAGGTTTTTGATTTTCAGGTTTAATTATTATGTTTGTTTTGTTTTATTTTGGAAAAAAAAATATTATTGTTTTTTTAGTTTTATTTTCTTCTCAATACTAGATCTTTGTTATTAAAGGACAAGTGCATAAGTTTACAGTATTTGGTGATTCAGGATAATATATTTAGTTTTACTTGCGTATGTATTACATTTAGCTAATAGCTTATTATTGGAAGCAAAATAGCAATTCTGGTATGTGACTAATAGCTCTGGTATCATTGTGAATAAAAGTATTTAGTTGTTTTTTTTAAAATATGTATATATTTAAATATATATATATTTTTAATAAGTTTTTTGTGTTGACAAAGTTAAGTATTATAAATTCAAAAACAATTTTTCTAAATTAAATGGAAAACTATCATTATGTTACGCTAAAAGCTGTCGTGGTCTTTTCTTATCCGCCCTTGAATTCTATAAATAGTTTTGGTTTCTCCAGTATTGGATGGTGATGATCTGAGCCGCTATGACAATGTTGGTGTAACAGAACAGCAAGACGTAGAGGACAAGCAGGCATTAGATCATCTGGAGTGGGAGCTGGCTTCTGATACTGGACGTCTAACAGGTGCAGTCAAATATTTTGGCTAGGTTCTGGCTTAATGGACAAATCTTATAAGCAAAAAATCTCCATTGATTTAAAAATAAAATAGAGTGACAGGTTTCTTTAATATACCTCATAGTTGTTTCTGGGGCAAATATTTTAACTAGATTAGGTATGTTCTACAAAATGGAGTAACTAATACTTGCGAATATGTGGACTCATCTTTTATTGGCAATTTGAGATTTTAATCTTTGCTTCTATAACAATTTGTAAATGAAACTAAAATCTTATATTTTTTTATTTTACATTAATATAATTTTTTTTTTAATGAAACAAAACAGGGACAAGAACTCCTTTGTTCCCCTGCCAAACAAATCATTAAATGCAATCTGACTTTGTGATATAAATTTGAGTGAAATTGATATATATCTTGTAAACTATCGTGAAAATGTTTTGTTATATGCAATGCACAAATTGTAAGCCAAATTTTGTCATGGATAATAAATTTAAGGATAGATATGTATAATAAAGATATTGATAATAAAATATATTGATAATAAAATATAGTGATAATAAAGGTATTGGTAATACAGACGCTATAACCATAATTATTAATTTCTTCATCCTAATTTAAAAGACATATCTGAATGTGAACATGATATCTGCCAAATGCAAGTTAAAAAGTTAAGGATGAGAAATGTCTAATGTGAACACAAAATTTGGCTTTAGGGAGTCAGGAATGAGTTATGATTTATCGCTCATTTTTTAAAGTGGATTTTTATCTTCTCCTCATGGCTGTTCTGCATTTAAGATAGGAGCACAATAGTTCACGACATGGCCTAAATTGTGCCTAAAAAATCAAACAATAGTTCTATCAATATCTACAAACCTGCATTGTGAATAGGGGCAAGGGTACTGAGAATCAAGACCCAGTTTGCAATGCAAAATGTAAAACATTTTTTGTCCAGGGGCATTGAAAGAGATGATTTCAACTTGAAAAGCCCTACCCACATGGAGGTTAATTATGAAGCTTATGATCAACCTCAAGCAATCCTGTGTGTTGATCTGATACTTGTAGTTTTCTATATAACTTATTTAGTTTTCCCTAAACTGTGAATTATGTCATTCAGAGTTGCAAGCTTGTTAGATGTTGATTTGATTAAATATAGAGCATCTGTTTTTCCTTTAACATTAACTATTTATGGTTAAATAATTTATCTTCCTAATTGAATCAGCTTATGTAATAACTATATTTTTTTTAAAAAACTTAAGCGGATGGCCAGATTTCTAGAATGAGTTTGTATGAGTCGAATGATGACAGTGAGCCTTTTTCTAGATCCAGCAATGGCTCTGTCAAGCTGAACAGTGAACAAGAATATGATATTGGAGCCAAAATTTTGTAAGTTTAAAGATATTTTATTCACGTTGATAAAGTTTCAAACACGTTTTTATTTATTTACATAAAAACAAGACCAAACATTTTAATGTAATAGTTGGTCTAAAAAAAAACAAGGGCTCTCTAATTTGAATCCTGGTGTAGACTGAGAATTTGAACTTCAGGATTTTTAGGACGCTTCAAGCATCTCTAATGGGTACCTGACATATATTGATAAAGTAAAGTTGGTTAGTCATTGTGCTGGCCAATTGGACTCATTAACTGTCGGCATTGAAACAGAGCTTTACATCATCTGCCCTGTAGATCACATTGTTTAAAGAGGGGTATTGATCCAGGTATATGTTGATTTGATTTGTAACTTATTTCTGCTGTGAGGGGATATTTGTTGACTGGTATATCTTTTAGTCCTTTCAGCTGGATTATTTTTATTGACCAGTCATTTCAGTTGAGTTTCATCCTTAAAACATATCAGATATCACAATAATTTTCTAGTAACTTGGTATAAATGGTATAGTTATGTATTTTGATATGAAGAATCCATCATTCATCATCTATTGAATTAAATAAAGTTCTTAGTCACTCTAGTAAACTTGCTACATATATAGTTCTTCCTTCGTGGTCGAAGATGAGAACATTTCTCATATTCTATGGACTCAAAGATGACTGTAAAGTCCAATCCTTGTTTTAAAAAGCCGGCCGCATACATGGCATGGGTGGGTTTGGTCATTTGCAGATAGGCCGGCTTCTTCTCTCAGCGTATTTTTGGTTCAGTGCTCTTTCACCCTTGCCACTCTTCTTGCTTCAAATCTCAAGACTCTGAGACTAACAGCTTCACGCCAAGAGGAGCGATCGAGAGCTAGTGCTTCCCAGCCGTGAATGTCAATAGCACGCTCATTGAAGAAGCTCTTGAGAGTGTCTTTGTAGCGCTTGTATTGACCTCCCTGGGAGCGCTTTCCTACGAACAACTCCCCATACAGAAGTCGTTTGGGAAGGCAATAGTCTGGCATGCTGACTTGTTACATAAACTGCTAAATTCTACATTAATGTAGCTATTATCATCATTGAAATTTTACCTTAGTTTTGGCACTTGTTACCTAAAAATATGTTTAAAGTGTGAAGTGACAGATTTCATTCTCATTTCAATTTTATCCTTGTATCCTTGTCAAAATAAATTGCCATAGATAATTATTTGTTTTAAAAATCAACTTTCCAGTGAAGATGAGAGAAATGCAGAACAAGAGGTGGACCTACTTTTGACAAGGCGGAGCCTGACGGTGGATGAGAATGAAGTTAGGGCTCTGAGATAAGATTATGTGGCATTGTATGATTAGTGTCTTCAATTAAATGAATCTACGCCCCAAATGATATTGCAAAATAAGTTTTGTGTTGTGCATTGTTTCATCGTAGCGTTTTCTTCTGTAAATATCCAGCAGGTTGAAAAGTATATTCAATATTTTTGGCTTTTAAACTATCCAAAAATAGTGTCATGGTCTAACCTTCACCTTGCTTGCTGAAAGAGGTTATTAAACTTTTTTTTATTTATGATTTGAGAATCACAGCAGCACAAAAGTTGCTACATAAAATTTTTCAAACTAGGTTGTAAAGGTATTCAGTCAATTACAATGTCTTTAACTAATACACAATGTAAAAATAAATAATCTCACTAAAATAGATTTAATATTTTCTAAATTGATGATTAACATTTTTTTTAAGTGCCCCAATTTTATGAAACCCTGACATCCAGCTTTAGTTCATATAATTTTAGATTTTTCAGAAATTTGATAAAAAATTTGAGTAATCTTACAATTTGAAAGTCTTTCAAGTTTAGTTTAATAATTATTGTATTTCTGGCCATAATTGTTATGGAATATTTTGGTCTTTTCAATTGTCAACAAAATAAATCCTTTATTTCCCCAGAATCTTATTGTTAAGATAGAGCCTGCCTGGTCATGTGGTATGAGCTCTGGATTATGGTTCACCGGTCTCAATAATCCAGGGTATGAACCCTGCAATCCCCATTTTACCCTGCAGGAAATTTGGGTTAGGATGTAATTATCTTCAAACCTGAAGGAACATCCTAATCACAAAACAGTTTTTTAAAAATTGTTTTGAAGAGAAGAGGTGTAAGGGAATTTTGTGTATAACTTTACAATAATTATTATTATTTTAATATACAGCCTGTGATTTATACGTCAGTCATTATTTACAATATTTTTTATATTGCTATGTTTACCATTTTCATATATTTTACATATTTTTATTTAAAAGAAAAAGTATTAATTTTATTCTTAATGAATTCCCTTGTAATTATTTCATATATTTTTACAGCTATTTATTTAAATAAAAAGTTGTTGTTTTTTTATCAAGGCTTTCTATCAGTTAGTTTGCCCTTCTTTCATTCTGTAATAGTTAGAGTGCGTCCAAGAAAATGTTCTTAAAAATAAATTAAATTTACTTTAACTATGGTGGGTAAGCATTCTTGGATATGCAAAAATATGAATATTACATTTTTTTAAAGTAAGAATTTTTACTATTAACTATTTTTACTATTAACTGAATTTTAAGCATAATCACATATTGATATTAGCTTAATAAAGTAAAATTGTGTCTATTTTTGTTAATTTTTCATAGCTAATTTTTTACATTTATAGACCTTATACCACAGAATCCAGTTATTTGAACCACCCGTTAATTGCACCAAGGGCTTATTCAAACTGAATCAAAAAGTACTGAAACAAATCCTATTATACAATTTAAACTGATTAGTCACACCTAACAATTTTTAAATAGGATCATCTCCTGGTTTGGTTCAAATAACCAGATTTGACTTGATATATTTTAAAATCAAGCTTCCAATTCCTTTTCTTGTGATATTTTTTTTTTTTGGCCTTTTAACCTACAACAGTTATTTCTCGCAAATATCACAGTAGGAAAAAAAAATTGAATTTCGAAACTTATTGTATTGGAATTGTTTGTCATTGCTAAATATGTGATAATATATACATATTTATATTTTTTTTTGTTTTAAATCTAAACTCTGCATGATTACATATCAACAGTGATATAACAAAGTCTTTGGTCTTTTTTTTTTTTCTTGTTATGCTCTGTAATTCATAGTTTGCTGTTTTAAATGTATTCTTCAGTGACTGATTCTGTGAGAGGTGCACCTGTCTCTGGTTTACTTATCTACCAAATTAAAATTTTTAACGTTCTTTCATTAGATGCTGGTGACAACGTGTAAACAACAAATCTGAGAAATTGGTTTAGCATGATTGTTGAAAAAAAAATGTACGCTCTTACAACACCTCTTCCCTGTATACAGATACCCATTTTTTTTTTAATCATTGATAGTGTCTTTACTATTTATCAATGGTGTTTTTGTGCTGTATTTATTACTCATCTACGTTACGTCTAAAGGAGGCGCAGTGGCTGAGAGGTAAAATGCTAGGCTTCTGAAATGATGTTCGAATCCTGTTGAAAACTGGGATTTTTAATTTCGGGATCTTTAAGGTGCCTCTGAGTCCACCCAGCTCTAATTAGTACCTGACATACATTAGTTACCTAAAAGTAAAGACTTTTGCTAACCATAAGCCACAGAAACAGATGACCTTTACATCATCTGCCTTATAGATCGCAAGAACTGAAAGGGGGACTATGCCTTGTCTAGTGTAAAAAATATAATAATAAATCTTATCTTATATATTACAGACATTACTTCAAAAAAGAAGATGATTACGTCCTACGCGTCATGCATTTAGTCATGCATATTAACCAATGACCTAAATTCTGCCAAGTCACTGGTTTTCCTGGCTAGCTCAGGCAACCCATTCCATGCTCTAATAGCACTAGGGAAGAAGGAGCACTTGTACAAATTTGTCCTATCATATGGGATGAGGAAATATATATATCCAGCAGTTTATTTCTTGTTTCCTTGTACAACTTAGCTCTTGTATCCCAACATGCCACACAGATTAAAGTCTCACTACATGAACTCGTACTTGAATAGGCTTGTTTTAACTCCTTCTCTGTTTTTCTGTTTGATAAAAAAATCTAGCAATAGCAAAAAACAAAGAAGTTCCGTCTGTCTTCCTATGGACTCTAGATTTCATCGAGAGAATATCAGTGTAACAACGCAGCGTCATCTTAAACCAACCAAAAAAATTAATACTATTACACCAGGTTTTTCTTGCGGTAATTTTTGTGGATGTAAGAAACAGTTGCCTCTGACTTTTTATCTGTAACTTTTTAGTACTGAACAAAGTAATAGCAGAAAACAAGGTTACAAAGACAGTTTGTGTGGAAAACACAAACTCCAAATCGGCCCGCGAAGTGGTCAGCCCAAGTAGGTAAAAAGGCAGGTTTCAATATTTTTAGAAAGAATATCAGAAACTATGAACTACAAACTATCAACAACTACAACCCCAATCTCCGTCGATATAAATAAGGCCTACAACAGAGAGTCAGCCAGTCAGTCAGTCTTGTCCTTCGTTTTCACGTGTTACCTTTGACTAGATTCGTATGTCAGTGACCCGGGAAACGAGACAAGGCTTAAAACAATCCTGTCAATGTTATTTTTCTTTTTATAATTGAAAATAAAGTTCTTGTAATCACAATTAGATCTACAACTATTGTGGATAAACAAATGCAAGTTCACATCTATACTTTATAAAACACTTTTTATTAACTGTTTTTGGATGGCTGCTTGGTCGTGCGGTTTGCGCGCTGGACTGTCGTTCAGATTTATCGATGGTCCCGGGTTCAAACCCTGCCCGCTCCCATCCCCCCGTCGTCCTGGCGGGAGGTTTGGACTAGGAAGTAAACTATCTTCAACTCTGAAGGAACATCCGAAACATGTCAAACATTTGACAAACATTCTTTGTTAAATAAATTGTCAATCGTTTTAAAACGATGCGTTGAACATTTACAGTTATTTACATTGTACTGAAATATTCACGGGGAACTTTACTTCTTTTTTTTTTTACTTTAACCATCTTGAACATTCAAGTGGATGGATGATGGAGGAGGAGCTGAACAAAACAGCACACTTTTTTTCCTTGGCACAGTCTGCAAAAGAGCTCACAGCTCAGCAGCAATAAAGCTGGCTATAAGAAGAAGAACATTCAAGTGATTACAATAAAAAGAGTTACATTTTCGCCCAGTGTCAGAGACAACCGAACATGTATAAGCCAGCAAGCCTGGAGACATTGTAATGGAATTATAACAAACCTGTCAATCTATAAGTTAATTCCTTTTCAGACCTTGCGATCTATGGGGCAGATGATGTAAAGGTAATCTGTGTTATGTGGCCAGCACAACGACCAACCGCCTTTACTTTTCCTCAACTAATGGCAGGTACCCATTAGAGCTGGGTGGACTCAGAGGCGCCCCGAAATTAAAAATCCCAGTCTTCACCAGGATTCATGCCCGGGACCCATTGGTTCGGGCGCTAAGCGCTTCACCCCTCAGTCATCTCGCCTCCTATGCCAATCAGTACATTGTAATAAAGACTTTATAGTAGGAAAAGTTAAGAGCCGCGTTACGCGTGACACAATCCACACGACGCAGCTCTTTTCAAGCCAGATGTTAGATGCAATATTTAGATATGTACCTTATGCCTATAGTATAACGGGCCCCTAATCAACTGAATTGTAATGAGTTTCCATCTGTGTACATTGTTTACTGGTGAGATAAAAACAATGCCAAACTGTAATTAATTACATCCTGTTTATACAAAGCAGCTACTCAATCTGGGCACACTCTTCACAATCTGTTCAAGCCGTTTCTCGCTATTCATGTAATGACATTTCTGACTGACAGTGGAGGAAAGAGTATCTGATAGACGAAAATGTCTGTCCACCGTTCAATGTGGCTTTGGCTGGTGCTATTTTCATCTCGAGGTAGGACGTATTAATACTAAGACATTAACTCTTTCTCTCCTAACTGACGATACCATCGTTGATTCCACCAGAATGTGGTAAATAATTACGGAGAGAGAGTTAAACTTCTTTTTTTTTTCCTCTTCTTTACAAAGCTTATATCAACTCACTCTGTCTGTCTGGTACAATTTTTGTACACGGTATTTCTCCCATACCCTTTCTCGTTTCAAGTTGAAAATTCACACCATTATTTCTTGTACCGGGTACCTAACAATAACAAATATAAATAATAAATAAGCGCTGTTAGCTTCCCGAAGCGTTTCCTTTCACTGTAGAAATGCATTCTCCTGACATCTACAGCTCATTATTCATCCTATTTAAAAGGCAGGTCTAATTTAGTAAAATAAAGTAAACGTGGGACAATCAAGGTACAAGTAGCTTAAGTATTTCTTTAATACACGTATTTGTCGTAATAGTATCTTCATTTTAAGCGAGACCTCTTGTAGTAGGCCTTTTTTGGTCAGCATAAGACAAGACTAAGCATAAGACTATTTCCTCCCTAAAGTTTGAGATTCCAAAGGAATTTATTACCACGACTCCACGAGTTAATTAAGTAATTGTCTAATTCTTTAAAATTGATTCTTGTGTTGTCAGGTAAAAGAAATAATTGTGAAAAATTTCAACTTGATCCGAGTCAATCCGAGATTGGGTGTCGCAGAAAAAGCGTGTACAAACTTAAGGCCAGACAAACAGACACCTAGACAGACAGACACCTAGACAGACAGAGTTGATATAAGCTTTGTAAAAAGAAGATAATTACGTCCTACGCATTTCATGTGTCAATCTATGCATGGATGTTAATCAATGACTTAAACTCTGCTACGTCGTTGGTTTTCCTGGCTGATTCAGGCAACCCATTCCATTCACTTATGGCACTGCTGAGGACAGACGTAGATAGCGAAGAGAAAATCTAAATCGACCACCGGCATAAAATAGTTATGTCTGCCTTGGATTAGGTAAAGTATATAGGTCGCAGCTGGGGCTACGAAGCCAAGGAAAATACAACATGCATTCCTCTTAAATATTAGAACTCAAAGACAAGCCATATTATTATGATTATCTAGATCTAGATACAGTAAAAAAAACCAACAACAACCATTAATAAAACTACATTGGTGTTTTCTTTTCCCCCCCCCCCCCCCCCCCCCCCCCGTAGTTTGATGTTTTTATAAAAAAAATTACAGACTTAATTCAAAGGAGAAGATAACTATGTTGACAATATTTTAAATAAAGTCGAATATCTAATTTTTTATTTTTTTTTACATTTTGTTCCACAGGCGAGTCTCTAGTTTTAAATGTGGAACCACAAACAATCGAGCCTGGAATAACTGATCGATTATTGATCAACTGTACCTTGCCAAGAAACCAAAGTTCTGACATGGTCTTTCTCAATTCTATCATACTAACACGAAGATCTGACAATGTCTCGGAGAACTTCATGGACCTGGTTTCAATAAATATTAACAGTAAAGAAATCATCATTCATAACAGCGCAGCTGTTGACGACGCTGTTGCGAGTGGTGAGATCAACACCAGAGGTGACTCCTACCTAAGTCTGCTGTGGATGTATCCTGTACAACAAATGGCTGGGGAGTACAGGTGTGATGCACACGGAATGAGTCCAACATGGAAACCGCTCACCATCATCAGCACTAAAAAAGTAATTGGAAAAAAAGTCGGACTAATTTCATTGATTGATCGCTTCAGACGGATAGAGATCAATATGGCCAAACTATATAACGAAAATATTAATTTGCGCAAAGATTTGAACAAAAGCGAAATGGCTACAGCAAATTTATACACAAGAATTGAGAATTCCAGACAATGGTTTTTTAAAGTTTCTTCAATTTACAAAGGCAGACGATATTACATGTCTCAACAAGATCCAAACAGCAAATCGGAACAGGCAATGGCTATTTGTGTCTTTTTCGGGGGCTACTTGATTGAGATCGATGACACGGATGAACACGCCTTTGTTGTGGCATTTATTCGACAGATGACTGGCTTCAACCTTGTACTAACGGGTGGCACGGAGCAAGGCCATAAAGATCTCTGGTTGTATCGCCAGAGCAACACCAAGGTCCCTGATTGGCTAATGCAGCTAAGAAAATGTGCCAATTGTAACACCTTATATTTATACGACAAAATAAATTGGTACGCTCTAGATACTTTTGATTATCACACTCATCCTCCGTACGAGCCTTCGCGTTTCCTGTGTGAGATCCCTCTTTGAGATAACAAGAAAGACGATTGTAGTTAGAATCAACTCAATTTCTATTTATTGTACAGATATTTCAAATATTAAATCTGTTACACACAATTTATAGAGCTAATTTTTTTTTTTTTTTGGTTATCATAAAATTTTCAGCCTTATAAATGTACGAAAATTATTTTTTTTTACTTGCAATATGGTAACTGTTATAATATATATATATAATAATAATAAAGTAGAAAGTAAGGCGTATGTGTATATGTATGTATGTGTCATTTGACCAATCTTGATAAAACTTGGCATAAAGGTTCTTTGGGTACTAACTGTGACCGTAGTGTATGTATTGTAGCTCTAACACAAACTTAAGACCCTCAAAGTTGACCGACTCTATGAAAGTATAGTATCTTATAAATCTAGGCCATGTTTACCATGTTGACATGAGGAAAGATCGAAAGGATTTAGATCTAGATCTAATTTTAAGAATTACACTTTGCACAGATAGCTTTTTACTTAGACACATGTAAATTGCAACATATAGTCTATTGGTTTCATTATTAAATAAAATTAAGCTTCAAATTTGTGTTTTAAAAGCATTTTTACATAAATTCGTTCCTTATATCTGAGAATTTAGTATTCCTGACGTACATTCTTTCATTAGAAATTACCCGAAAGGTTACACATCTCTCTTTATTTCTATTCCTAGGTCTAAAACTCTAATTAAACTCTTAGATGATAGAACTTCTCTTCGCAAAGATAGTTTTATACTTTAACATATGAATACTAATTATAGTCCATTCATTTCATATTTTAATCAAATTAACATTCAAATTTGTTTTCCTAAAGCATTTTTCATACATTCGTTCGCTAAAGCTGCGAAGACGTGTTGGGATATATTGTAATAGTTTCATTCATGAATATATATGTGGTGGGTTTGGCACAGAACAAACTAAATGACATGACGAAGGCAACTCGTAGGACGATTCCAAACTGTTTATTATACATTAAAGACCTGCAGCCATACGTAAACACATGGTGTAGAACCAGGCACAAAAGGGAGTGGAGACGACGTAGGTCCAGTAACATACGGACACTACAGTGACAAAAGATGCCGGTAGAATGGACAGTGCCCACGTTGTTCTGCCTTTACGCGGACACAAGGGGGAAGGGTCACGTGGATATCTGGGTGGCCGGTGTGGCCTAAAAAAGTATCCACTCCACTACAGAGCCCCTAGCTTGAAACGATCCGTCCCGGGGCGTTTAGCCTAGTATATTTCTGAAAACTGAAACAACTGTTTCTTGTCAGTGTCTTCTGGAACGACAAACATCTTTCCAGTTTGTAACGTGCTGGTTCCCTCGGTCATACAGAGTGGTCTGTCTGGTTTATCTTTGATACTAAAATCTTTCTCGATCCATGCTGTCTGGGAAGCTGTAGAAAGGAGTAGTGAGCGAAATCGTCTGTGTGGCTGGTTCAAATGCTTGTAGTTTCTTTTTTGTCTATGTGTCCTCCGGACTCTGTTATGCCTGTGCTTGGTTGACTGCCCAGAGAAAAAGTTCCTATTTCTCGATGCGGGGTATGTTTGAATGGAGTGACTTGCATCTGTAGTGGAAATTGCATCAACTTGTTGCTCACTGGTTCGTTGTTCTACTTGGTGGGTTGGCTGTGAAACAATGGGTTCACTATTGTTCACAGATTGAACCTCAGCAGTGAGTTGTGGCGATTGCTGACAGTGACGCTTTACATGTCCAGCTTCCCAGCACTGGGTGCAGACTGGTGATCCATCATCAGTGTATGGGAAAAATCCTCTCTTCGCCCTTAACCACACAAGACCCTGCTGTTGGTCGAATTCTGTTTTGGTTGCTATGTTTCGTGTGTCTTTGTGTTGGTCTGCGTTGACTATGTGGTTGACTAGAAAGTGGGTTAGTTGAGCTTGGCAGACTGTTATAACCAGACCCTTGGTGTTGTTGACTAGAGAGTGAGTTAGCGTTAGTTGAACTTAGCAGAATGTTATAGCCTGACCCCTTTATCTCTTCAAGTTGCTCCTCTAACTTGGACAATTTTGCTAAGAGAACCTCAGACCACTGCTCTTGGGCTCGAGTTGCATCTTTGTTCTGGTTCTCCAACTTGAATGCATAGTTTCGTAGATCTTGAAAACTTATCTGGGGATGTTGCGCTATGAACCTAAACAGCTCTCTGCGAAGTCCTGGATCTCTCCATAGGCATATTGGTCCCTCAATCTTTCCTCCTTGAAGCAATCTATTCCTTCTCTTTTTTCTTGTCTTATGGCCGTTGTGAACTCCTTAAATAGTCGGTGAGAAAATTCAAGCAGTGACTCACTTCTTCTCTGCTGCGACATCAGAAACGCAATTTCTGCTTCTCGCACCGGTATGATTACTTCAAAAGCAGATGTAAGTGCATCAAGCAGATCTTCTGGATCACTTCTGATATGAGGTGACTGAAGATCTATCTCTAATCTAGCTGGACCACTTATGTTCGCAATGATGGTTGCTGTCTTCTCTTGAGGCGAGAGGTAAGGCCGAAGTTCCCATAGATCTCTTATTTCTCTGACGAAATCTTCAATTGAAACCTCAACATTTCTGCCATCCCCGCTGAACTGTCTCATTTTTCTAGCAGGTTCTATGATGCAGTGAGGGCGCTGACAGGCCAGCTTCAAGTTCAGCTTGTAGTCGAGTCAATATCCCCTTAGTGACACGTTCCATTCCCTCCGGCTCTCCTCCACTGCAAGTGGGACCCACGTCTCTCCCCTTCACTGAACACTAGGGTCCACCATATTTCTCTCCATCTGGCTGCAGGTCTTAAGAAACTCTAACAATAATATTAATCTAATAACTAAATCTATCTCAACAGAAACAATTTTCAAGCTAAGTAAAATCACAATTAAGAAAATATAAGCAAATTATATTAAAATATACGAAACTAAATCTAACTACCCTGAAACAAAAAGAAGAAAACAAAAAATAGAAAATATTTGAAAGTACAGAAACAGGAAAAACTAACTGTTACTTGTGGACATCTACGTCTGGTTGTCACTTTCTTAGTTTCGGTTGTCAGGAAGCAGATTCTTAGACGTCTTCTGATCCAACAGTGTAGTCTCTCTTCCTGACTCCACTTGTGCTACCAAGTTTCTGTGGTGGGTTTGGCACAGAACAAACTAAATGACATGACGAAGGCAACTCGTAGGACGATTCCAAACTGTTTATTATACATTAAAGACCTGCAGCCATACGTAAACACATGGTGTAGAACCAGGCACAAAAGGGAGTGGAGACGACGTAGGTCCAGTAACATACGGACACTACAGTGACAAAAGATGCCGGTAGAATGGACAGTGCCCACGTTGTTCTGCCTTTACGCGGACACAAGGGGGAAGGGTCACGTGGATATCTGGGTGGCCGGTGTGGCCTAAAAAAGTATCCACTCCACTACATATATAATTGTCTTGAGTTGGAAAAACACTATTTGAAGTGGAAAATCTTGCCTTTGTGTTTTTAAATCATCCACTTTGTATTGCATGAAAATAATCCGGTATTTGTATCATGGGCGGACTGGGTGTCAAAATCGGCTCGGGCATTTCTATACGGGCATATGAACTTCAATTTACAAATACAGCTCTTTATCCTGCATTATTTAACTGCCCATCTCACAAGGTCATGGGGGCTGAGTGGTTAATCCCTTGGCTTCCAAACCTGGGGTCTCGGTGAAGATTCTAAAGTGTACTTGACTATAGTTAGGGAAAGGAAGGGCGATTAGTCGTTGTGCTGTCCACATGATACCCTGCTCGTTAACCGTTGACAAAGAGATAACCTTATCATCTGCCCTCTAGATCGCTAGGTCTTAAGGGGAACTTTAATCACATATACTGCTTTCACAATAACTTGGAAACCTAGTTTGTTTGTCTGCATCTTTATATTTTAGCAAAGCCTCTTTTATTTCGACTTAAATCTATATTTTTGTCGTCTTGGCATTAGCGTTTCTTAAGAGGTTGGGTTTGTTCATTCATCAATGCTGTTACCACAACGTTAGTGAATCTCTAGTGCTTGCGAAAAAGCATGAATAGTTTTACAAAAATTTTTTGCACAGGATTCCTGCAATAGCTCGATAGGGTAGCTTGCAGGCTGATGTACTGACAACTTTCTATAACTGAATGTCACAAAAAACTAAAGAACTTATAATAGATTTCAGATGTATGTTTATGAAATGGGAGAGCCGAAGAAAGTACAAGTACAATTTAGAGCCTACCAGGAAAAGTGAACGGATCTTTACTTTTTTTTTGTGGAACATGATTACTAGCCAACTTAGCCAACATATTTATTTTGTAAAGTGTGGCTGTTTAAAAAAAATTACAACATAAAAACAGCATTAGAAAACAAATATGACAGTATTCTTGGTTTGAGCAGCGATTATTAAACTGCATCTAGAGATTGGAGGATTAATGGGAATTTTTAACAAAAAAGAGACAAGAAAATGAGTCGTTGGTTATCTACATTGTTGCTCATATTTTAAGTAGATAAATGAAGCCAGTTTCCGATAAAAAAAAAGATAAACTTCCAATATCCCATTAATTAATGTGAATACTAGATCCACAAGTTTCTTATAAAAGTGTTTCAGGTCAATTTCATTTCGTTTTGTAAATTTTAATATATATATATATCTTCCAGTACGAGACAAATGCGGAATACAGTATTTCCCGTTGCTACGCAGCACCACCTGTGACCTACATATTTTGCCACAGCCAAGGAAGCATAACCATTGTCCGCCGGTGGTCGATTAAGATTTTCATTTCGCCGTCTGCGTCTGTCCTAAAATCAAACCATTCTGCTTAATTAGTAAAAGGCCTAATAAGGTTTTTGATTTTTTTTTTGTTTGCATGCATAATTTAAGAACATGTGATAGATCTACATTTTTTACAGCTTAAAAGACGCGATATTTGTAAATTAACATTAAAATTCGTAATAGAATCCTGACAGGAAAGACAATCTTTGCTAAGAAACCTTTTTTTTTTTTCATCTTCGTCTTGTAAAATGTTCACCACAGAACACATCTTGAACTTCGGATCTACGCTTCTACTACTGAATCTGGAATAATCAAGATCTAACAATATTGATTTGGAGATACCATGTTCCCCACACAAACCCCCCCCCCCCCCCTTTTCTCCTCTCTAGTTCTTGCCGTGGTGCCGTCCAGCCGTGATTTCGCGCTAATCGTTTCCAGCAATCTGTCCCGATTCGCGCCCTGCCAATGTCCTAACCACGCGTCCGTGGAGAGGGGCGTTGTAATGGACGTTAATATAAATTGCCATCAAACGCTCATTGCTGTGACAAAGTGCGACCGAGCGGTTCCTCGGGTCTCTCCGAACACGCAATTAGGTCCCGTTATTCTCCGCGCAACTCCCCCCCCCCCCCCCTCCTGCAGCAATCAATGTGGGGGGGCTGATATCATTCTGTGATCAAACTGGACCGGGTAAATAGGCTGACAAACGGTGAAACCAAAATTCATACTGAATTTATACGTGACGAAAGAACACAGGTCGCAGCTATTATTAGCAAGGCGACCTTTGAACTTTATCAAGTTACACACGCCTAGCAATATGGCGGCGTCCAGACAGCAGAAGTCAGTTTCGAAGAATAAAGCTGTGGATTTTAACGCTTTAGAAGAATCTTCGGATAGTGACGGTGAAACTGAACCAGCTAGGATATTTCACAGACGCATTTCCACAAATAAGGATATTAAAACAGCTGTAAGTTGATTCTTATTATTACACGCTTGCTTATAGGTCGTAGAAAAAAATTCTATAATAATGCCGGCGGTAGTGTAGAGTAGTCTACCTTGATTATTTATATAGATGTGGAATTATACACGCCCGGCTGTGTAATAATGTTGTCTGCTACGTTTCGCGGTCTACTTTCTCAAATGCCAATCGAAGTATTGTGGCAAATTCTGTGAATATCCACATAGCGTCATTATTATAAAATCTAAAGTCTAGATCTAAATTTGAACTGCTGTCTAGGTCTAAATTTAGATCTATCTACTATAATCCACTAATGACATCATAACTTGTCTTATCTAGACTGCCAAGAGACTAAACAGTAAATTGTTAAATTGAGTAAATTCTAAACCCTGTCCTTGCCAGCCTTGGTGCCTTGTGACTGTCTCACTATGTAACTAGATCTGGAATCTAGATCTATAGCTATACTGACTCTATACTTATACTCTATCTCTAGATCTAGTATTTATAAGCACTATTCCACTCTCTAGGCAGTCTAGGTTTATATTATTTTTCTATGGCATCCAGATTTCTAGAGATTTAGATTTCAGATATTATGTAAATCTTGTCCCAGAACTAGTCTACATTCTAAATTGTCTAGATATAGGCCTATTCTAAAAAAATGAAATGTTAGCAAAGATATGTAGCTCTATAAAAAGTTAACAGTTTAGATCTCGATATCTAAACTAGATCTAGATGATATTTTATTATTTGTTTAGCAGCATGGAACAGCTGAAAAAAAAAAGCATAAGTAGAAGGAGTTATTTACAATCGATCATCTTAAAACCTCACAATATCAACAGGTCTAGTATCAAACGTGAATCTTGTAGATCTAGATCTCTACATACCCTTAGGCCCAATGGGATCACACATGTCAATGGAATGAATGACATGGACTTGGAGGGTTGAAGACACAAGGTGGACGTTAAACCAAAAGTCATCTTTAAAAGGCTTAAAGCAATATTAAAGACTTGATTTATCTATAAAGAGTTTTTTTTAATATTAACTTTATGGTGCAGCTTAGCTCCAAAACTATAATAGGCCTACTGAAACAATTTTTAGACCATTTTGTAGGTTACTAACTCTAAGTATAAGCTTCATATATTTAACCTTAGTTAGGCCAATAATGAATATGCATCCTCTTTTGGGACTCCTCATCTCAAGAAAACATTAAGAAACTAGAACAAATACAAACTAGAGCAGTGAGATTTATAAGAAACGAACATTCAAATGTGAATAGAGAAACACCATTAGTAAAGTCACTAAACTTAGAGACACTACAGCACAGAAGAAGAAAAAGTAAACTAGCTATAATACATAAACACTGAACCATAATTTACAAATAGAAAAACAAAACCCAATGAAATACTCAGAAAAACATAAAGATCGAGGCATATTTCTTATTCCTAATTCATACCAGTGCTCCTTTTTCACTAGTGCCATTAGATAATGAAATGGGTGGCTTGAATTAGACAGGAAAACCAACGACTTAGCAGAGTTTAAGTTATTGAGTAGCATGCATGGCTAGATTGACACATGAAATGCGTTGGACGTAATTATCTTCTTTTTTATAGTAACGTCTGTAATCTATAAGATAATACTTCTAAGCCATGGACTTAGGTCCTTAAGTTGTCTAACAATGATAATTTTTGCTATGTGTTTTAGTGTTAGGTTGGGAGGTCCCATTGCATGACTGCGCAGTTGATTGTAGTAGTTTCTACAAATCCGTTATTTAGTTGACACCGTCAATCTGTATTATACTTTTGAAATGAATTCTCAGCTCAAATCTCTGACACACACGCGCGCGCTTTCCTACTCACTACAAATGCTTCTCGGAGCGCGTGTAAATGGACACACTGTCACTGAACATGTGAACCATTTTTAAACAAATTGTAAGTCAAAGGATCATTTACCCTATGTTTTACATAAAAAAAAAAGATGTAGGCGACTTGCTATAAATACACTCTATCCGAAAATGAGGGAAAAAAAACCCCTCTTTGCTTTCTGTTATCTCTCTCGCGCCTTCCCTTCAGGGAACATCTTGTCAACAAGTTGTAAAAGCTCCAGCCCCCCGGCCAAACCTCCTCAGCTTTAATTACTCACAGGGACGGATGGCCCCTTTTCTTGTTGAAATGAAACTGAACCCACCCATCTCAGTTGTCCATCCTAATATCTTTATAGTGAGCCGCGCATGGTCTTGTATTGAAGAGATCCAGCACTCTGTTCCATCCATGAATAGTTCATAATCTACTACTAGAATGGGACCAGTACATATATACATATATATATAAGAGAGAGAGAGAGGGGAGTTAAATACTAGTGGATACTTAAACTACACGTAAATCAAGTTTTGAGTAAACAGCTTCTGCACTTGTTTGTAATATACTACTAGCATTAATCAAGTGATATTTTGTTAAATCGTTATCGTCACAAGTATGAGACGAAATGTTATAAGATGAGTCTTTGGCATTCCGTCTCCACCCCCTCTAATATAATGGCACTATGTCACTTTTGGCAGCATAGGAAATAGAGATGTTTTGTATAATATATTTTTCTGTTGGCTAATTTTTTTCCGCCCTGCCTATAACCATTCCTATTAATGTAGCCATTCAATTAATCGTGACAACGTGCACTTTCCCCCAGCAGTGACAAATCACACGGGGCGTTTAAATGTTCAAAAGTGAAGACTGCTTCGTTAATTTATCATGATCTGTTGTGCAGGAGCATTAGTTCTCTCCCCTGAGCACCGGCTTGTCCGCCATTCATCATATACTTAACTCAATCAACAACACTGAAATAAAGGTCAATCTGACGTAAAAAAATTGTCCCCTTCCCCCCCCCCCCCCCCCACAACACCTCTTCTATTTTCCCCATCAAACCTCATCCTAATCCCATCCTCATTTATCTTGTTGAGTCGTGATGGTAATGTCAAGCTGAAATTAAGTACCGATTGCTTGTGTGTGGTAGGGGGCAGTCCTGTGTTGTTAATTGGTCTGTGGTTTGGTTCAAACAAGACTTAATGATGGCTAAATAAGAGAATAAGATTAATCTTTAGATCAGAGGTCTACCGTTGCTGGAATGTTGTTGCCTACTGTGTGGCTCAATAGCGGTCAAAACTGGCGTGTCTCGGTATTCCTAAACCTTCCACCCCCCTCTCCATTATGTGAAAATGTGGGGCTTGGCAGAAGACCTAAAAGAAAATGTGGATGGCCACTCTTCTCAGATGTTACAGAATTAAGCTCGAAGAAGCTCGAGATTTCATAAAACTCACGTGTCTATTGTGCTTCCACCAGATAGTATCACCACTTGCCATTCATACATTCCCCATGCTTCACATCAGATTCTTAGTTTGAATTTGTAGAAAGTCGAGGACCAGATAAATACAAATCACGAAATATCGAGGACCAAATAAATATAAACCACGAAATATCGAGGACCAGATAAATTATAAATCACGAAATATCCATGACAAGATAAATATAAATCACGAAATATCGAGGACAAGATAAATATAATTCACGAAATATCGAGGACCAGATAAAAATAAATCACGAAATAAATACACACAAAAGCACAATATTACAGCAAGAAAATACTGAAAGTCATTTTACTATAAACCCGCATCTACATGATTCACCAGAAGTCTTGTAAACAAACTTACAGTGCATTGCTTTAATTCTCTTCTGACCATGACATTGAGAATGAGTTTTCTGGAATATAACTTAATGCCCTAAAACAGTGATGGGCAAACTCCGACCCGCAGTACGACTTCATGCGGCTCGCGACATGTTTTGTAGTAATGACTAAAGCAGTGATGGCTTGGCTAACGCGTAAAGATTTTATCTGGCCCGCCACATGTTTAGTGGTAATGACTAAAACTAACAATGTTACCCACAATTGAAAAAAAAAATTGTTTATCTGCTTTAAATGTAAAAGCAGACCTCGATGTGATGGTAAAGCTCGTAGAATATGTGTACAATGTTGACATCTTGATATATTACTGAGCATCTTTTTCTTTTAATAATCAAACGTAGATAAATAGTTTGACGGATAACAATCACAGTTCACTTTAGAATAACTTCGACCCTATTTAACTAGATTGTATAAAAAAATAATTATTAAACCACTCATAGCTGCATACTTCGCACTAATTTTATTTGATATTAAACCACATAATAATTTTTTTTTATGGACCGACAAATTTTTTCCTTCAAGTATTTGGCCCCCTCCAAAAAAAGTTTGCACACCGATGCCCTGAAAGTTGCTTGTTGTATGCAAGAAAAAAAGATTGGTGGCATCAGTCTGCTCATCGAGCACCTTAAACAAAGGTTGCGCAATATTGTGTTTCGTTAGTCAAATAATGGAAGGGCATGGACTAATGACGCTCACCCATCCAGCACACGTACAGGGTCAAGATGAGACAATATTTTGGAGGACCTGATGCTACACCAAGCCGCGTATCATACAAACATTTACCTTTTATTTCCATTACATCGTATCTATGGTCTTGTTGGAGGGATGGGCATAGTTGCACTATTACATTTGTATTAATGCTGGTTACATAGATAAGGCATCATACTGTTACGCATATCACTATAAGAACTTTACCCAAATATGTTTGGCTTGCTAGTCAGCCCATTTACTATATTTACCGATCATCTCAGCATTATCTGGTTTGGCAAATGCATTATAGGTTTGTCACCAGGGCTCTGAGCTTTGCATTAACACTACGTGGCTAAAAATAAACCCTCTTGATTTAGGTATGATGTTGAAGATGTAATTTGACTTCCATTAAGTTGTGAATCAGCTAGAGCCCTTCTTTGTAAAGTGTACTGGACACTGAGTGTTTACACTTTAAGTACTTTTGGCAGACACACTAAGCCATGGACACACAAAACATATCGACAATTTATAATCGTTTATGTAAATGTGTTATTGAAATTGATGGTTAAAAAAAATATCAGACGTTATGGGGTTGTGCGATTTTGCTCTTCATCCAAAACATGTGATCTTCAGTTTTGAGAATTTAAATACATCACAATTCACATATTCCGGTCAACACACAGAAATTAAAAATGATAAAAAAATGTGCCTGGCGCTTGTCTTTGCTTCTAAATGTCAGATGTACATTTTCGTTGAAATCCTGAAGGCAAAGACCATAGTCTGATCTCACGCGAATCTAACGCTACAAGGATCAAGGGATGACATTTTTTCCTGGTTAACAATAGATGTACTAGATTTAAATCTAGACATCTAGTTCAAGTAGTTTATATATATATGTGTGTGTGTGTGTGTGCTCTAAATTCTTATCCGTAGTTTTGTCTCCGGAAACAAAAAGTACTACATAATAGCCCTCGTCCACAAACACACACACATACAATTATTAACAAATGTATAATACAAACAAACAGTTATTCCATTTTTTACTTGATATTTGTATACTCTTATTGTTTACATTCACCGCTACAATTTTTTTTTACTCATTTTCATTGGCAAATGTATAATTATATATAACATCGCAATGCTTTAGTACAGATGGGCTAGACTGTAAGCGTAGAAAGCCAGAGCCAGAGTTATTTGACTACATGAACTATGTACACACTCAGTGAGATGGTGACACAGAAGAACTTATTAGAACGTTGTTAGAGGAGTGGGGTTTGTTCAAAACCTCCGTAACTCAGTGTACCACTTTTTGTTTGTAACTTCTGTCAGAATAGTATAGTCAATGTCTTACCAAACTTTCGTTTAAACTAGTTAAAAATACATGCACGCTGTCTGTGAAGTGTTATATTTTAAATACATGGAATCTTTGAAACTCGAAGGCAGCATGACTTTTGAGTAATTATTGATCTTTAGATTTCAAGCAAAAGCCCCAAGGTTACTATGTCAAGATTCACTTTGTGTAATCACTAAGAACATTTTTTTTCCATTTTGACACTTGCCTTCTTATTTGTATGCTCAATCGATTTGTTCGTTTTGACCCCCCCCCCCCGGTCATTTTGCCTCGTTTCCAAACCAGTTCGACAAGAAACGGACACATCTATTTTGAATTCACATTATTTCCTCGTCCAAGATCGTACTTAACATTATCACTTGGTTTGATCCAACTTCATATTACTGGTACCAACGTCAGGATGCGGAGCAAGCCAGTTTAACAGTACGAGGGAAACTCCTTAAATAAATTGACGACATTTGCAAGAACTGGTGAATTAGTAGTGTGATAGAGATATAAGTTAACAGTTTTCTATCGTGATTTTAAACTCACAGCGGATTGTGTGCAGGTTTTTTTTTTTTTTTTTAATTCAGACCGATAGCACAGCCTCTTGTATTTGTATCCTGCATGAGTAATGTTAGCCAAGCAAAGATTGAAATTATTGTATAATGTCCAATATCCAAAAAGAGAAAAAAGTGTAAATATCGTCCAAAAAAAATGATCAAAGTCATGTAGACCGTAAAGGGTTCGTTACTTAATAATGTTAGTAAGGAATCACCATTGGGCCTTGACATGCCAGGTGGGCTTGCTGTTATAGAGGAAAAATTGATTTACGAACATTTGTCATTTCGATAAATGAAAGCAAATATTTTGTTTTTAATCCGAGATATGATTTGCCGAATATGATCCGAATGGGAAATGTATTTAAAAACTACAAAAAAACTACAACACTTCAACGAATCCGTGTTCATTCTATCAGACCAGAAACCGATTTAACTGGGTTCGACAGTACTAGTTAATTTACTACCCTCTCAACAGTTAAGAACCACTTCCTCGTCTGAATGAAGTCTTCAGATGTATCTGTAATCTAAATGTAATGGCGTGTCTCTGTTACACGCTGTTTACTTGTAACATTTAAATAGTGAAGGAGCTTACGGAAAGCCAATGGAAGAATGTGACTTCCTGTATTGTTTCATTCGACAATCAACGGATCAATTCATCCGGAGTTGGCCTTCCTTTTTAAGTGCTTTCACTACTTTGAATTTATTTCGGTGTTGTTGAAAATTTTTTTTTAAACTAAAAAAATGAGTAAAATGGAAGAGAGTCACTTCAATATTCAGACTTCAACATCACTTCCCTTTCTGCGGAGCACAGGATCACTTGATAAAGCATGAGTATCGTCTCGTATCGTTCCTGCGCACTTACAAATTTAACTTATGTTAGAACTAATATTCTGCTTCAGTGGTTCGCTGGTTGAGACATGGGAACTAAATAATAGTTCGTTTTGACCTTTATCTCTTAAAATGGAAACATACTTCTAATTTTGTGTGTGTACCTTTGGAAAAATCTTGTGTAAAAAATCATTTGAAATGCTAGATTTCAAACCTGGCCAATAAAGTTGAATTTAAACGTTACAAATCGACTACTATCTCCATTCAATTATATTTATTAATGTGTAGATTAGACGTGCCCGCTTGATGTGTCGAAATCATCACTCCAGACAAAAATAAACTCCTGGCATGAGTTGAAATCTCATTAACAATGAAAATCTTTTTATCCTCCCAGTTCCAGAAATCGTCTTTCCCTCCACATTTCCCCCTCACATTGACATGAAAAGTTCCACAAAAAGCACGCACTGCATTTGGTTTCTGTTGTGTTGGAGAAGCAAAAGTACTGTTCCAACACTCCCAACAGAAAATGCTGCGACATTTTTTTGTGTCTCCATCTTGAGCCAATCAGAAAATCCATTATCTTGCGAGTCTCCCAACTGCCTTTGATGTGAGTTTTGTTGGAAGGATGTGGTTCAGCTTTTAGACCCGTGTGTGCTGTGTATGTGGGTGCGCGTTGGAGTAAATATGTATGAAAAGAACTTGTTTCCTTAGAGGTGTGTGGTTACAATTATGGATACATAGTTTTTTTTCTGTTCCCCCCCCCCCCTTTTATATCTATTATCAACCGGCTCTGCAGTTTAACATTAACAATTTTTAAAAATGTTGTCAGCTCCTATTAAGCAATTCTTATAGGATATTTTTACAGTCTTATAAGGTTTGGGGTAGATGCACAATGGAAATGAGAGGTTAATACGTCTTGATAGTATAAGCTATATCTGATGACTTAATATGCATTTGTATGCCGAAATCATTGTTTATGTGTAGAAAAAAAAACAAGGATTTGTTTTTAAGAAATTATTTTAAAACACACACTATTTATCAAGCAGCAGGGCTTGGCCTTAAGCATAGGCAAACTAGGCAGTCGCCTAGGGCCTCCGATTGGTAGGGGCCTCGCACAGGACAGAACAATTTTTTAAAGAGAAGAAATAGCTATTGTTATTGCTGGAGTACAATAGGTTTTTTAAATAAATTGCGCAATTGTATTTTTTTCAATGCTCATTTTTCTATATTTGGGGCCCCACAATTCACTTCGCCTAATACTCAAACTATCTTTGGCCGGCCATGCAAGCAGTAATGCAAATAATAATACAAGTTCGATAAAAAAAAATTCACAAAAGTAGCATGCAAGTGTGAAATCTATTGACTGAACAATGTGATTTCTCGGACCCCAACATAAGCTTTTGTGGCACAGTAGACTAATTTTCATCCTTTCATTAATTTATTCTTATGTGTAGAAACTGTAAGCTACTAGAATTAAACAACAATCTTGTCGCGTACCCCACGTGACATAGTCATTAAAGTGTTGAAACCGTCACATCTCATATTTCTACATACTGTATACTTTAAAAAATAGATTGAAAAAAAAAAAGCAACAACAGGTTTTATGAAATGTAGATATTTTTTAAAGGCCAATTTTAATCTTGTTTACGGCAGCAATTTTTTTTTAGTTATACCGAACGTGTTTATAAGTGAAGGAAGTCACACAGTTTAGGAAATAATGTTAGACTTTGTTTGGTAGTCCTATTCCTATAGGAAGTTAGGTGTAAGAAAAAGCTGGAAACAGTTGACACGAGGAGGCCATATTGATCTTATTGGTTTTCCTACCTTCTAACTAAAACTGATTGTGCTCAACTTTCCAAAATACTTTAAAGACTATGGCACCGCGATTGAACCTCCTGTTGTTGGTGTAGTTCGTTGTCCTACAGGTTTTTGTCACCAGAAGGCCCTATCAATTTCGTGCTGCTTCTACAAGTAATTCACTCAATGATTTACAATATAAAAGCATTAACGTTTCTCATTATTTCCGTGACTTTGTTCGGTATTTTCATTTTTAGAGGCATAGCGGACAGAACATATGATGTTGAACAAACATTAAACGAGTGTATCTATTCAAGACTAACTTTAAAACAAAAATCTTTTTCCCCCTTACTCTAATAAAGAAAAAAAAAGTCTAAATTTTATCACTACTAGTCAGAGTGTTCCTATGAAGTACAGTACTTTGAGCGTCTAGATGTCAGTCTGGGAAGAAGAAACAGGAAACAAGGGTTGGGAATCATTATTGAACTCGGGCATCTCTCTTGAGATGAAAAAAAAATAAAATCGGTCAATCTCGTAAGAGCTGCTTGATTTGCATGAAGCAATAGCACGATAGCAGGGAACAGATTTTTTTTTGTTGACCTTGTGGACAGTGTCCACTCCCCCTTCTCTTATCTTTTTCTCTCTTCGTGACTCGCGCAAAACTTGACCTTGGTCAAAATGCATGTGACACTTCCTAGAGCATTGTCTGAGTGTTGCTAAAGTAGGGAAGGCTGATAAAAGGAGTCGGTGGGCAAACCAAGACCGTCCAGAGTGTACTGAGTCTTGGTGATAGGTTCCTTTAGATGGAGGGGGTTAAAGTTGTGATTAAGAATGAATTTGAGAGGGAGAAAGTTGCGATTAATAATGAATTTGAGAGGGAGAAAGTTGCGATTAATAATGAATTTGAGATGGTGAAAGTTGTGATTAAGAATGAATTTGAGAGGGGCAAAGTTGTGATTAAGAATGAATTTGAGAGGGGCAAAGTTGTGATTAAGAATGAATTTGAGATTGAGAAAGATGTGATTAAGAATGAATTTGAGAGGGGCAAAGTTGTGATTAAGAATGAATTTGAGATGGAGAAATTTGCGATTAAGAATGAATTTGAGAGGGAGAAAGTTGTGATTAAGAATGAATTGGAGAGGGAGAAAGTTGTGATTAAGAATGAATTTTAGATGGAGAAAGTTGTGATTAAAATGAATTTTAGATAGAGAAAGTTGTGATTAAGAATGAATTTGAGAGGGAGAAAGTTGTGATTAAGAATGAATTTGAGAGGGAGAAAGTTGCGATTAAGAATGAATTTGAGAGGGAGAAAGTTGCGATTAAGAATGAATTTTAGATGGAGAAAGTTGCGATTAAGAATGAATTTGAGAGGGAGAAAGTTGCGATTAAGAATGAATTTGAGAGGGAGAAAGTTGTGATTAAGAATGAATTTGAGAGGGAGAAAGTTGTGATTAAGAATGAATTTGAGAGGGAGAAAGTTGTGATTAAGAATGAATTTGAGAGGGAGAAAGTTGTGATTAAGAATGAATTTGTGATGGAGAAAGTTGCGATTAAGAATGAATTTGAGAGGAAGAAAGTTGTGATTAAGAATGAATTTGAGATGGAGAAAGTTGCGATTAAGAATGAATTTGAGAGGGAGAAAGTTGTGATTAAGAATGAATTTGAGAGGGAGAAAGTTGTGATTAAGAATGAATTTGAGGGGGAGAAAGTTGTGATTAAGAATGAATTTGAGATGGAGAAAGTTGCGATTAAGAATGAATTTGAGATGGAGAAAGTTGCGATTAAGAATGAATTTGAGAGGGAGAAAGTTGCGATTAAGAATGAATTTGAGAGGGAGAAAGTTGTGATTAAGAATGAATTTGAGAGGGAGAAAGTTGCGATTAAGAATGAATTTGAGAGGAAGAAAGTTGTGATTATGAATGAATTTGAGAGGAAGAAAGTTGTGATTAAGAATGAATCGTTATCCATATTTTTTATGCTACGTTTTAATCGTTTTTAATTTGCAAAAATAATAAGCATCTACACAAGTGTCATCCGTTTGTAACGCTCTGTCTGTCTGGTACACATTTTGAACACGTTATTTCTCACACTTGCCAAATTCAGAACACGTTTAAACTTTTGCACAATTCTTCATTGTTTCCTAACAAACTAACAATAGAATCAATGAACAAATTAGTTAAAAAAACAAAGCAACACTTTTCGATGCTATCTAAAATGAAGCTCCAATCTACTAAATGGACACAGGGTGCTGTATTGCAATCAGAATAACCCTCTACTTTGGAGTCTGACCTAGCATATCCCGTTGCGCTTTTTCTATCGTACTAAATACTCAAATTTCCTTTTTGTCTTTTTAAAGTATGTCTTGGAGACTTGATTAAAAAAAAAAACATACCCCCCATCTACACGTTTCAATGCAGTGATTAATGGATTAGAAATTTGGAGTTATTATTTATGTGGTCACTTACTTAAAAAACGATTCGATTTTAAATTGTTTGTCGCCATGCCCGTCTAGATCTATTTCAATCTACAGAGTTATAAATTTATCTGGGGGGGGGGGGGCGTGGTAGTGGTTGAGTGGTAAACTGCTAAGCTTCCGATCCAAGGGGTCTTGAGGTTGCACCCGGTGAAGACTAGGATTTGGAATTAGTCCGCCCTACTCTAAATGGGTACCTGACATGCTGGTCGTTGTGCTGGTCACATAACATCCTCGTTGATCGCCGAACAAAGGGATAGATGATCTGACTGGAGTATGCCCACTCGCCTAAGACGCCAACTATAACCCCTCACTATTTAAAACAAGCATTTAATTTTTTTTTTTTTTTATACTAACCATCTGAAATGCATCAAGACATTAACTTTTTCCTACTGCTAACAAGTCGAGGTCATTGTCCCGAGTATCTTGTCCAAGTTCTATCACTTGTTCATGAGCTCCTGGTCTGTTTGCTGTCTGTATTTGTGATGAAAGGTTTTCCAGTTCAATCAAAACACGTTTCTACTTTTGTTTTATATCGCGCACAGCTCACTCCCCAGAGGCAACACTTTCTTGTTGGCAAATAGTAATTAGACGAACCTCTAGGGCGTCGTTTTGCCCAGTAATTTATACGCTATGCATGATTTATTACCGTGGTTCTCTTTCTGTGATACCATGGACTAATTTCTGAAATTGAACGTATTTTCACCTCAAACGTTACCATGTAAATTCTGAACACTCTCAGAAATATACAATTAAATTAGTAAATAGAAAGTTTAATTTTAAACAATATGTCAAATTTTTTTAAAAAAGTATTTTTTTTTTTAGTATTGAACGTGATTTCAAACTGTTATAGAGGAGATCAAGATATTTCTCGGTTGTTCTGTAGATGGGGTAGGCAGAAGGTTGCCAGAAAAAAAATGCTAGTTGGACGAAGTAAAATGGACCGGGCTATCGCGGGATTATCTTACTAGTGCGGGTGTAACGCTGGTATACTTTTAATTTAATTAATTGCGTGTTTATTTATAGATGACGCTACTATGTCTAGGAGGCTCTAGTAGAACCAAAGACCAGCGCACATTCAAGGTTTGGGAAACACACTGATGACGTACAATCACAAGAAAGTTTCTTAACTCTTTCTCTCCGTAATTATTTTCCATGATCGACGGAATTATTTATTTTTTCTCATTTGCAGCTCACTTCCCTGTTATGATTAAACTTCTATAACTGTTTTTTAATCAGAAAATATTTTATTTGTTATAGAATTGAAGGGAAATGCATGCTTTTTATATAATACAAATTAATGTTTATAAAAACCATAAATTAATTTAATGAGGTCAAATCAACGCTGGTATCCTCAGTTAGGAGAGAAAGAGTTAAGATCAGAATAGACGAAAAGATGTAATGATTGAAAATTTAGGGGGTAGGGATAACAATGGCGGGGAACAACCAACAAACAGATATATTATTATGTGAGCATTAGAACCCATCATCGAGTATCTTCTCCAGAATAGGGCTTATTAGTTACAAGAGAAAGTATTAAGCGATGAACTGAACATTCTTTGATAAAAGGCGGCCATTTGGGAACATAATTTCCTTATAAAGCTTTCTGATACACGTTCAATTGTCGTTTTTTGCTCCGCTACCCAAACATCTATTTCTTTCATTAACTCTTTCTCTCCGTAATTATTTACCACATTCTGGTGGAATCAACGCTGGTATCGTCAGTTAGGAGAGAAAGAGTTAAAAGAAGTTTAAAAAACAAGAATATTCTTGGAGATTGTGCGATTCATAAAGTGCATTGAATACGTCCGTCTGTCCATTAAGGTTTCCCTTGCCCAACCTTCCTCTTCTCTCCCACTTGCCATTCACGATCAATCACTTCTCACATTTGAACCCATCAATTATGGTCTGTTTATCCCCCCCTTTTGAAACACACATACATACGTGTGCGCTTACACATGATCAATCACACGCACACATCTTTGTATGGCTATGTTTTAGCTCACTGTTTACTGGATTGGATAATAGAGTAGGAAAACACTTCTCTTGCTTGCTTATTATTTCAGAAAGTTCCCGCCCCTACCCCCCCTCCTCATCTCGCAGTAAAGTATTGCCCCCCCCCCCCCCCTGAACTGAATCGTCCTTGATTTGTTCCCATTATCTAGTTCCCCCTTTTCGAGGACACTTTCCAACACGCCCCAATCATGTCTACAAACATGTGAACCAGATAGAAAGAAAAAGGGAGATAAACGATGTCATTGTATTTACAGGACCAGCCATCAATTTCATTTCATTGCTCCTGGATCAACACTATTATCTCTTTTCTATCTTCAATTAGAGCACGACGAGTTCCTTTTACTTTGTTTGTTTGCCTTGGTTTTCATTTTTGTTTGTTTCGCTCTCTTAGTTGGTTTTTTATTTTGTATTCTGCCAATGTCTCTGTGGATGTTCAATAATTGCCTTTTTATTTGCGGCTGGAGCCAGAGAGAGAAATGTGAAGAGATGCTACCCATGACAACAGAAAAAGAACTCCAATCCCAGCTATGATGGCTGCATTAGTTCTAACAAGATGGTGGGCCATGGAAATATTGGTGGCTTGTTATGGAATGTGTGTGTGTGTGTTTCTATGGTGACGTTGGAAAGATGTTAGCGATTGGTTGTGAATGATGCAAGATAGGTGGCATTGTCATCATTGGTCTTAGTGTGTATAGACAAGCCCAGAACGTGAGACTGAACGGTTGTGTTACATGCTGTTAAAATATTATCGCTAAAGTCTAGTACATTTATTTTATCTCGTATCAACGTGATTTTGTCTATATTATAACACTAGTTATTTTTAGGATTTTTCACATGAAGTTATTCAAGTTTTTTTTTTGAAGTTTTATTAGTTAAGATATGTTACGCTTACAACGGTTTAGTTGTCTGCCAGCAGTTTGCTGCTACAAGTCAACGACACGGTTACTGACCAACGGTCATAAAAAAAGAACAAAACTAAAGGGATGTTTAAACTTTGCCGGGAAAAATCTCCATCTGAGATTAGAAAAAAAATCGTTTTTGAACTTAAAACTCTCATGCTGTCTGTGGTTGGGTTTAAATGTCTTTTTAGTTCAAAATTCTGCAGCTGGGAAATTTCTTTTTTTTTTTTTAATTAAACTGGAGTTCAATATTTGAAAATCTTTAGGTTTTTTTTAAAAAGGGGTCGCTAGTGCAAGTAATCCAGTGTAATTACTTCAAAATGATGAGTGCCATTACTTTCTCCTGGTCCGTCTACACTCTACATCATAGTGATTGATACAACACCTGCACTACATGGCCTGACATTCTGTTTAGACACCTGATCTGTTCTAGGGTTCACCTGTAACAAGACATTGATAGTCTCTTTAGAAACTTTCGACATTTTAAACAAACTATTTTTAAAACTTTGTTTTAATTGTATTATCTAGAGAACTAGAAGTCAAACAATCTTGCCTTTAGTTTGGTCAGTAAATAATTTAGTTGTCGGCTGTCCTAAAACAAAGTTTCCTCGGTTCGAAAAACTTTAGCTGAAGACAGCCAAAAATGTACATCGCTAGTTCATTTATGAAATGTAATGAATGGAAAATAGTGTACTTGGTAGAATTTAAGTCATTGGTTAATATATGCATGACTGAATGCATGACGCGTAGGACGTAATCATCTTCTTTTTTAAAGTAACGTTTGTATTATATAAGATAAGATAAGATAAAACCATTTTATCTTCCCAGGCTTGTAAGCAAGAATTACAATATGTTTCCTTTAGTATGTAATATCTTTGACAAGCCTTCACGGCCTATTATTATTATGTATGTAAGCAATATGTGGGCTTGCCATTAAACGAAAACTCGCTTTTACGAAATAGCTCAAATACACCTGATTATAAACTTTCAAAAACGTTTTTGAAAACAGTTTGATTAAAGACAATGTGCTTTTAGAACGAAAGCTGTCGACGTGTCTCTCTTATTGCAAAGCTTATATCAACTCACTCTGTCTGTCTGTTTGTTATCTGTCTGCGTGGTAAAAAGTTTGAATAGGTTATTTTTCCCACACCCATCCTCGGATCAAGTGGAAACTTTGCACAGTTATTCATTGGCGTAGACCAGTGTTTCCCAAACCATTTCCTGAGCGGGACACTTCACCCATTCTGAGTACAGACTATTTAGCGGAACACTTCACCCATTCTGAGTACAGACTATTTAGTGGAACACTTGGCTTATTTTTAAGAGAGGTTAATTCATGGGTGTCCTACTTGTTAATTATTTTATTAGTCTGTAAAATAGGCCTCGCGGAACACAGTTTGGGAAACACTGGCGTCGACATTACACGAATCAATTAAAAACAACAACAATTGATCGATTAAATACTAGTTATTTATTATTTTGTTTGATATCGAAAAAAGGAAACAAACTTCTACATAATTAACATATATGGTTGTAAGTGTGGAGTTCTTCGCCTTAGATGTGCTTTTTTTTTTAAAAAACAGGATTTTTAATATGTTGCGTGTTTTTATCTTATAAGCTAAATTGATTTTAAAAGCTAAGTGAACATTCAATCCTAAATAGATCTAACAATTCTTTCTTTGGAAAGGAACCGATGATATTTGCTTATTTTGTTAATAATCCTTTTTTTTTTTTTTGAAGAAAATAATTTAAAAATAATAATGATTTTGATAGTCTAAAGATGTATTTAAAACGATAAATCTTTACTCATCGACTAGCGCATCACTGTTTCATAATGTTTTTAGTATTTAAAGTTGTATTATGTTAGCACAATGATACTTTTTCGTGTTCATCCTTTCTATCCATTTAATGAGTAGTACAACAAAAACAACGTTTTACTTTCCTCGCGGGCTTATTGACCATACTCTTGGGACTACATAACCATTACGTCCTTTTTATTTTTGTTTGTTTGTTAGCAAATCATCCCAGAACACACGAGCCCCTTGGTTGTAAGGTACAGGTTTGAGTTTGAAATGTGCATCTAACTTTCCTACAACCTGTTGCCACATAAAGGTAAAAAAAATTAGAACAGCTTGTATTTTTTTTTTTTTTTTTTTTTTGCATTATATTTGATCCGAGGAACACGTTACATCCTGGGACTAGATTTTTAAAATGTCCATTTTTTTCCTCACACATTTGTACACAACACTTGCATTTTTAAAAAAATATGGTTCAGAGTCTCGATGTACATAGTAAACGGTATGACTATTTTAGCTAAGCGTTGACCGCAAAGGTTCGTGGAAACACTTGAGTATAGAAAAAGCTACGTTACCTTTCATTGGAATCATTACAAAGCTTATATATCAACTCACTCTTGTCTGTCCGTCTGGTAAAAAGTTATTTTTTTTTCTCACAGTGCCCATTCTTCTGTTTGATATCGAAATAAGGGGAATAAATGCTACTTAATGAGAGATGTCGATGTATGTATGGATTTAGTCCCCATATTAAGTTTTGACACGTTTTTTCTCCCACTAACCATTATCGGATCAAGCTGAAGCTTTGCATAATTATTCATAGTCGATGACAATACACGAATCAATCCGAAAATTAATAAATTAGTTTATCAATTAATATTCAGTTAATCAATTAATTCGTATCTCGGGTACTTTTATTGGTCCGAGGCGCTTCTAAAGTTTGAAATGATTAAATGCCTAAATAGAACTTATTGAAGGTAAAGATTTAAAGTTTACTTCTTGTATGTCATGTCATTTCCTCTCTATATGATTGAAACACAAATACCCAGGTGTTCACCAAAAGTAACAATAAATTACTGTAGCCAAATAAGATTTTTTTTTCGACACAGGATCTCAATGTCAAATCTCAAACCATTTGTTATGCATTTTAGCGCATTACACTTCTGCTAAAGTACAAAATATGTATGGTCTAGTTTTATTCAATTTTGTATAACTTTGCTAGAAAAAGTCTTGTGTGTGTGTATACAAAGGCGTTTGCATTACGTTTATCATTGAGCATAAAGAGTGTATGTGCTGATCGAAGTAGCTTAATATTCCTATAGGCATCAAACTGTACAAACTAGTAAAAACATCTCCAGCCTCAATACACACAACATCCTGTGGAGCTTGTTTGATGTCAGACATCTCCTCACCTCACACTGTAACATCTGTTTCATAGGTGTCCATTTTTTACTTATATATATATATAAGCGTTATGAAGTTTTAAGTATGTCTTATAATTTGTGTTGGATGAGCAATGATTAGATATTGCTACATACAAACCATTAATTAGTCCACACATCCATGTTCAAGTCAAAACTGCCCATTATGAAATCTAATGATGATCGCTTTGTAAATGCATTTATTTAAAAAAAAAAGTGAACGACCTGAATTCGAACTCGAAGGCTAAAAGCGTCCTCTGCCTCCACGAGTCAATACACTAACCATTGTGCTTATGAAAATAGGTTTTATAGTTATCTATTGTTAGTTTCAAATTTTTCTCTCTACAATGCCAACTTATACCATCTTGTCTGTCAAGTACCATTTTTTTCTCTTTGTTAGACTAATTGGTTCATTTTTAAACATTGATTCTTCTAAGTCTGGTAGAAGATACAATTATGCAAAATTTTGGCTTGATCCGAGATTGGGTGTGGGAGATACCAGACCGACAGACTTAGTTGATATAAGCTTTGTAAACAAAACAAAAAAAAACACACTATTTCCAAATACTTTACTTTTCGACCACTACATAAAGCCATGTCTTGTATATTTTGTGTCAATGATGTTTGCCATTTGTTCTATTTAGAAGCTCTGTATTCATCATTCGCCGCAGTCTGCTATCCCGTCTTGCATTTCTTTTTAATGTTCGCGTAAGCTAATATTGATATTCCATTTACTTAGATCTGAGTTACTGTATATATGTATGCGTGTTAGAGGGCTATTACAAACAAGAGTTTTACAGGTTCCAACCAGTCATAAACGTAAAAGTCGTCACGACTCAAATTCTAGAAACGTCCGGATTGATTTGCACCACACCTGCACATCTCCATTTCTTTGTATGTGGTCCTGACTCATCTGGGAAGAGATCATTTGATTTCTAATGAACTTGTGTGCACTCTTCCATTGCTGTAATCATTACACATTCGCCAATATAAACAGAGTTTGAGATCCACTGTAACGACTCTCACACAACTGTCATTATAACATTATTCAAAAGTTCTTATAATTAGATATATACCCGATAGAAGACAGCACAAAAACAACAGCGGCTTTTCTATACTGAGGTCGTCAGTAAAGTCGTCAATGCCATAATTCACATTGCACCTATACAAGCATTCTACTTATTACATTTCATGAGTGTATGAGTCAGCGTCTATTGTCTTGAATGTGGATTGTTTTAATAACAGAAACTATGTATGTTTGGTATGCCAGTGTCTAGTCATATCGGTTACTTGTTAATGGTTTGAAATTTCTAGTCATACGGTTACTTGTTAATGATTTGAAATGTCTAGTCATACGGTTACTTGTTAATGACTTCAAATGTCGCTGAAAGGGAGGGACGAAGTCGACCGAAAGACAATCCTTTAACTTCAAACATTGATTGCAGTCGGCATCATAGAAAGCATTACTTAACTAATTGTTGAGCTAAACAAAAGAGGCTAGATTGTAATCACCCCCCCCCCCCCCCCCAAACAACAACACCCTGCTGCAATATCCTTTAGGAAATGAGCATAGTTAGTGCTAATTTACATCGTTTTGGGCAATGGGGCATTCGTGAACTCACAGAGATGGTAGAATCTCTTGGATGGAAAATTGGAGCATTGATAGTGAATTTCTGGCACGGCATTGTTTTGTGTTTGACGTACGAGTTGAAGTGATTGGATCCGATGCTGACAATTACTAGCACTGACGAAGCAACTGGTCTCAATTCATTTTTTAAAGGTTTCATATTTTCATGGCCTCATTGCCTTACCTTATTAAGCTGAGATTCTTGTGTTTGCTATGGGTTCCATCATCGTCACTTCTCATTCGCCTTACGACGGCACTACTGTAACACTTAACTCTTTCTCTCTTAACTGACTATACCAACGTTGATTCCACTAGAATGTGGTAAATAATTACGGAGAGAAAGAGTTAATGCTCCTATTGGAAATACAAATTCACTACAATTCTGGTCTCACCAACATCCTAGTACGCAAAATTTACATTTTGCTTTGTTCAATAAAGCCAATGAAAAGCTTATTAAGAGATATGCAGACTAGTAAACTCGATGTAATTAAAGTTATAATTGACGTTATTCCAGCGGAAACGACTAAATTCTCTTCAACTGCTACCAAAACGAGGGATTAGTGTATATTTAACACATATAATCTTTCCTCAACTTAGCGTATTATGCATGAAAACCATACTGTGCGGCGCATTGCATAAGGTTGTAGCTTGCATAACTTATTGTTAAACGCGTCATTTCTCCACTGTCTCCAGACTTTATTCGCTGTGTATGTGTGTAGTCTATCAAACTTCTCTCCCACAAATATCTCGTTTAAATGGGTAGGCCGCTTGATGTCCAAAAGAGCTGAGCCGAAGGCTCTTCGAGCTCTAAGTTTGAAAAAAAACCTGTTTGGTCGTCCAGCCGAAACAGTAAAAAAAAAACAACCTGTGTGAACGCACAGTTCTGTTTGAGAACGACCAAAGTCAATGCCTATGTAAAACATTGCTGTTTCCAGTGCCTTTGGCCCCCGACTCATGATTCGCCGCTCATGGCCGAAGGCCGAGGACACCGGGAGCCTCCGTCATTTTCCTTCGTTATACCAAGCTAGCAGTAGGGGACTAGCCATTTATGTAACGGTCCTTTGAGGAACGGCGCATTGATGTGGGACGTGTTCGTGGGGACTTTTTTACAATCCCGCCCGTGCAAGGGGTAAACTCTCGTCTACCCGTGGGCATCCCCACGGGAGTTATGTTTCGCCATTCATTTAGCCTAGCTACCCCCTCAAGTAGCCGTTTCCACCCAGGTGCCACGATGAGGCAGAACAGCGTACCTGGGAATGGGTAGGCCTACAGTTCTTCTAGTAGTGAACCACGTGGTTAGGGCGTGCGTGTGTGAGTTTCTATGGTGACGGAGGGCAGAGGTTAGCGATTGGTTGTGAATGATGCAAGATAGTTGGCATTACAGGGCCGGTCCTACAGATTGCGGGGCCCTGTGCCAAACGGATTGCGCGGGGCCTTTTCTGGGTTGTGATAAGGATAATAAGTGAAAATTAAGATTTTGTGTTAGAAAATAAATTCGTTTTTGCATTTTATTCATACTTTACTAAGTACAAAATCACTGTCAATTTATTCATACTTTACTAAGTACAAAATCACTGTCAAATTAGCTTTACAAGCCATCTACAGTAGATAGTAGTTTTTCAACAAAAGCTATATAAACATTCAGATCTGCCTTTTAGATTTACTATCGACTAGCAAAATATCGCTTTTTTTTTTTTTTTTTAAGAGGTCGAGATAGATTTAGATCTTTATTTGTATGCCAGTGACATTTAAAGTAAATTAAGTATTTGAACTTCTTGTTTTGGTTAAAATTCACCGTATTATTACATTTTTATTAAATGAAAGCTGATATTGCCGTTTTTTAAAATTGCTAGTAGGATTGGCGTTTGCCATAATGAATGACACCCTGAATGGCTATTTTGTCTGTTTTTAAGGAGATTTGCATCCGTTTTCAGAAGATTTTTAAAATTTCAGGAGATTTTCATGACTTTTTCTTATAGTTTACAATTTCAGGAGATTTCCAGAAACCCATTAATAATAAGTTAAAATGGTTTATTTTAATAATTTACACCTAGAATTCGCGCGGGGCCTATGAAAGTGCGGGGCCCACTGCGGCCGCAAAGGTTGCAGTGGCCAAGACTGGCCCTGGGTGGCAATGTCGTCAGCGGTCTTATTTTGTACTAAAGGAGTAGGTACAATAGAGTTGATACTTTGTGCTTCATGGCTTTTAATATTCATGCTGAAGATATCGAAACCTGCCTTTTATTCGCTTTGCTTACCAAACAGACGGTGGACACTTCGGGGGGGGGGGGGGCGGAGGCCTCTGAATATCACAACAAACTCTCGACAGTTACAGTTTGTGTTTTGTAAAACTGGTTGATCCTTGCCCTTTACGAAAATCCTCTAAACATAGGCGAGTGAACGTCAATGTGACACTTTAGTTCTTTAGTGTAAGGATTAAAAAACTAAAAAGTTACGTAAGCAAGTACTTCGTGACAATCTGCTGCCGCACAGTGAGGTTGTAATGCTTGGTTTACAAGGTAAGCTGTGTCAAACGGAATTATTCACGGTTGAGTGACGCCCCCACAGTTCAAATAGTTACAGAATCACCTTGTCACCGTTGTTAGCTGGACCTAGTTACACTTCCTGGTTGTTACTGATCTGTGTCTGACGAAAGTACTTACACACTGATAAGCATTCTTGTTACACAGGTTCAAAAAAAAGTGTGTCAGGCATAAAATTGCTTTGAAAAAGCGTGTCAGCTTATTATTTCCTGTTTGTTAGATCGAGACTAATCGGTTACATTCAATGACCAAACTCTTACCGAAATCAAAGTAATAATTAAATGTAATTAAATAATTGCATAATTACAAAAAAAATATGAGCAAGTTGTATGTGTGTTGATATGAACTAAATGGAGTAAAAAAATATTAGAAAGCATTGCTTGATCGTTTTGGTTAAGGAAAGATGAAACCTAAATCAACAGGTGGGAAAGGTTTTCTGTAAAACAATTGCTGGCAAACTTGACAACTCTAACAATCTGATTGACAGAAATGTCTGTTCAGACTTTTAGATTACACTACGTTTTCTTTGCGACTTTTTGGAAAGAAATGCGAAATCTTTTTTGTTTTTGAAAAGTATTGCTTTTGATTTCTTCTGAAACAACAAGGTAAACATTCGATTCTCTGCACTCATTGAAAATATGTGCACGATAGAGCTAACAAACTCCAAAATAAAAGTTCAACCAGACACAATAGATCACGACACGAGAGACTTGTTTTATGATCAGAGACGCATTGTCGGCTGCTCTCTCCTTTTTTTTTTAGCTGGACCTTTTTTTTTCTTGCTTGCTTCAATCGCTTTAGTTCGTCTAACGGATAAACATGTTTAAGCAAGTTTTAAGACAGTGTTCCAATTTTATAGAGAATATTAAACCAAGAGTCAAGGAAGTTCCTGTATCGAGGAGATATTTCAGCACTGATTTATCGCAGCACCTTTTTCTTTCTTGGTGTGTTGATATATAAAAAAAAAGAAGTAAACTTCCCCTTTAAGACCATGCGATCTATAGGGCAGATGATGTTCAGATCTTCTGTTTCTGTGGCCAAAGATTAACGATCAGTGTGTCATGTGGCCAGCACAACGACCAACCGCCTTTACTTTCCCCAACTAAAGTCAGGTACCCATTAGAGTTGGGTGGACTCAGGGGTATCCTTAAAATCCCGAAATTAAAAATCCGAGCATTTACCGTGAATTCGAACCCATGACCATAGGTTCGGAAGCCAAGAGCTTAACCACTTAGCCACCGCGCCCCCGGAGTGTTAATATATTCATTATTTATTTATTTATTATCCCTTTCTGTTAGGTTTTAGATGATCAATCTGAGCTAAAACTTAGATTGAATGGCCATTTCTTCCATAATCTCGGAGCCGAATGCTTGTATATATGACTATTTGTTGTACAGTTTGTCACATTCTTGGCTTCACTTTATGAATCCTTTGTGGATGTTAGCCTGCACATGTGCACAAGAACCAAACGAGCCTCTGTTTCTTAGGAAAAGGTCTCGCTGACTTCGTGTACAAGGCGACGGCATTTAGTGTTGTTTCTGGGTGACGAAATGCAGGCTGATTTCATTAGCCACTGTTTTTTTTAAGGCTTGTCTTGAATGACATTAGGCTTGGGGAGAGAAAGAGGGAAAACAATACTTTTCAAACTCATTCAACCATCACTTAGACCAGTGGTTCCCAAACTTTTTTGTCTCGTAGACCCCTTGCCATGGTTTTTTTTATTTTCGGTAGACCCTCTGCTTAACTTATATTGCATTTTGCAAATTCATCAACATTTTTTAAAAACTAATTTCTAACTGTAGTGAGTCTAAGAGTGAAAAAGTAATTTTAAGCTACATTTGAAGTTAATCAGATGCCATTGTTAAAATTTAAATTTAAACCAATTTAAAAAACAAAATATATATTTCTCGAATCATCAAACACACTGGAAATCTTTTCTTTTTTGTAGGCTCATCATCCATTGCTAAGGTTATTATGTTTCATATAGAAATTTGTTGTTCTATGAAGTAATCCTGGAAACTTTAAATATTAATTAATTAATTTGCTTTAGGTATTATTGTAAACGTTTTCACAAAGAGCGATTTCTTGATCTTTCATGTGTGGCTCAAATATTGTTCCGCAGAACTGTTTTCACAAACAGGAGAAGAGGCAAAACCAGTAAGCTTTGGACAGGCGGGACCCATTAACCTTGGCTTTCTACCCACCTAGCAGTAGACTAACTTAATTCAAACCTCTGCTGCCTTGCAGCTATACCTAAACATGGGAAAGGTTTTGTGAGTCAACCCTGAGGAAAAATGAGGAGCCAGCAACACTTAGGCATATTGCAGCAAACAGCGCTACACCCTGCCAGAGCCTGTGACGCCGTTGATCTCATACTGTATATGTCGTTTGCAAAGAATTACATAAGAAGCTTTTAATGTTATAATATTTACCACCGATATGCCCTTGAATAGTATTGTTGCTTAAAGAAATTCGTTTAATATCAGATGTAGGTTTGTGTAAAACAAGTTTTTAAAACTACTTCAACGGCAAGTAAAATCAATGTTTTACCTATATTTTTTTCCGTATTTGGCTATATAAGTAAGGAGATATTGTAAGACTGCACAATCCATCATCTTCTCCATATGATGTCGAAGAGAGATTTTGTGGGTCTATTCTAAATTATCTTTTTCAAACTTTTTTTTTTATCAGGGTGGCATCATCTTAAAATCATCCTCCAGCGTAATTAGTTTCATATAGTCACAAATTAAATATAAGTGTAGGAAAAAATTACATTACTAGGAGTGACAATTAAAGTCACAAATGAAATGAAATCCATTATCGTAGACCCCCATGGACATCTCATAGACCCGCAATTTATTTTTCCACTTTCGTAGACCCCTTGGAAGTCTTCGTAGACCCCTGGGGGTCTATATAGACCACTTTGGGAATCACTGACTTAGACAGACCTAGAAAAAAATCTTAATTGACAAGTAAATGAGGAAACGTCAAAGTCGCTTTTTTGTGTTAGTTCTAAAAAAAGGCCTACTGTATTATCTCTCTTCTTACTGTCAATAGCGACCAACTTGATGACTAACCCACTTTGTTTTTCTATTTAGCTAAAAAGAATATTAAAATGTGATATATTTTATGGTCTCGTGTACGATATGACGCGCCGATGGATAGATCAAAATTACTTACTTAAATCCTCCCTCGCCGTTCGGCGCATTGGGCGGCTAGCGTTCTCAATCAAGATCTGTCACTGGTAACGTCTGAAACCTCTTCCCACCTGGTGTCCACTGCTCTGAAGTCCTCCATGAAAGTGTGGCGCCAAGTTATACGATGACGTCCCTGTTTGCACTCTCCTTGTATTGGCCTCCATGTCATCGCAACTATTGGTATGCGTAATTCATTCTGTCGGAAGACATGTCCCCTAAACCACATGCGACGCTCGGTCTCAACCTCATGAAGTGGTCGAGTCCCAGTTCGGTATTGGATTTTATTTCTTTCAGTCTCTTGCAACGGATAATACAAATAATCTATTAAAAAAAAACAACTCTAAATCCCAAACGATTTCTTCTTGGGATCGACATCGAACTTAAGTCTTTCAATTTTGAGACATTGATGACTTAAACAACATATCTAACAAAGCTACTCATAAAACATCCCATAAATGTCGATATAGGCTAAATATATATATATGGCTAAATATATATATATATATATATATATATATATATATATATATATATATATATATATATATATATATATCAAATATATTATCCAAAGGTGCAGTCTTTTTAAATAAGCAGATTTGTGAAATCTTTTAAATGCCACAGATAATGCAAACTAATATTCATTGAGTCAACATCCCAGTTAGTTCGCAAAATACATTCTTTTATGCGCTTACATTATGATGAAATATAAACATTTGGTCAAATGTTTGTTCATTGTTTTATGAGTTGGTCTCGGGTTTACTTAATGTCCGTTTGTTTACTTTAGGATTTGACTATTTGTCCATGTTTCCATCTACATGTCATCTCTCTTTTTTTTTCTCTCTCTGTCTCTGACTCTTCCTCACTTTTCACAGACGTCGCAAATTCTATTTGTCTAATAATTGTGTACCATAAAGTTAATTCTTGAAGTTTAGACTTCTGGATGGGGTATGTGTAACATTAGCTTGTCTGCAGGATACAATGAACGATCCAACAACAATCCGTCCATCCGAACAGAATGATGACATCTTACCAATTATACAGTCATCTCCCTCCCTCCCCTGCTATTCCTCCTCCACTAGGGGTAATATTGAAACAAACATCTACTGTTAGGCCTATATCGGATGTAGTGTTCTTCTATAATTGAAACACCTTAGTTTTTTTTTTTCACTTAAAGACACACTATTTCCTATTTAGGGAAATTTCAACAACAAATGTTACACGATGAGAGAGCAGTGTGGAAAACAATGTTTGAGTTACAAATCCATATCATGTACAGCTGTGTGACGTGGTCTGTGAAGCCAAGTCGTAATCTTGCATTTCCAACACGAGCAATCGCCCCATATCTTGAGGTGCTAGTCACGATATGCTACCTCTCGTCTTTTGGCCCACACACCTTGGGCTATAGCGTTGGCAATGTCGTAACGAAACTGACATGACAATTAAATCATAGTCATTCGATTAGCTTACATTATTTTTCGGTATTTTTTTTTTTTTTTGAGAAACAATCTTTTTTTCTTGTATATTATTATACTATAATAAAATAGATTTCTTGGATTTTGTCTCAGTGTAAACGCCCAGAGTTAAAAATATAGGCCTATAGAAAAACTCGTAGTCGGCCCTTCTTTGTCCGCTGTTTGTTAGGCAACGCGAGCATGAAAATAAAATAAGATCACAGTAGCTAATTTCTTTAATTTTTCTTACAGATGAAGTCAGAACCATTATTTATTATTTTTTTTTTTACCTATTCTTTATTTTATCTTTACAATGTAAGATATCCCTATACAAAATAATGTCTCCACGTTTATCTACGTGTTCAGTGTTTGCACGTCAAACTGAGAGACCGTGTTCCTAACACTAATTCAGTCATCTTACAGCTCTAGCTTTTCCCCCTAGTCAGATTTCAGGCAGCATACTGGAGACATGCACGCACTTTTCTTATTTCTCCTTAAATCTCATTTGAAAGGACAGCTCACGGGTTTTACCTTTGATCTGGATCTCTAGAGCTGAACGAATTAGTAGGTTCAATTTTATAGATTTCCTTAGAAAGTGGCTAAAGTAATCTGGCAATGATAGGGTCTCGGATCGATATTTCATTTGTTTAAATAGAAAGTCCTGATGCTAATGCAGTAAAAAGGCGTAAATGACATTGAAAATCTGTTTTTCTCGGCTATTTTTTCATTAGTGTATGTCTTAAGAGTTACTCTTAATATTCTAGCTTGATCTCCTAACGCATCACTCCGTAAAGTAAACAGAAGCGAGATTGTAAATTGTCAAGTAAAAGACGTGATAAAAATATCCTCATTGATACTTGACCTTCTTGTTCATTTCCAAAGCACACTGAGCAATCTTCTGCTTCTTTAGACCTTAGGTTTGATCACACGCTTCTCTCTACTAAAGGCCAGCAGGACGTTGGGAACTTTAGACTTATTTCTTTTATAGCCAAGACTGGAGGAAGACATACTAATGCTTCCATTTTGCTGTAGTGTGCCTGGCCTTTGGTTTTCCTCTTGAATCTCGTCACTACTGGAATTCGATCATAGCTCCCTCCCGCCCCCCCCCTCTCTGTACTTTCTTACCCTCGTCGGCTAGTTGTCTCTTCTTTTTTTTTTTCGACTTTCGACATTGGCAGACGTGTAGCAGATGAAAGAGGGGACCCCCGTACTCCAGACTCTAATCTTGACTTGAACAGAAACCGATCACTATTGATGACAGTCTGAGCCTGTTTGTGTGCGCACTTTTTCCTGGTGTTTACATTTGTGTCGCTGGCAGCGCAAGGTTCTCAAACTCCAAATGTCTTGGTAGAGCAAACTCAAAGAATGAATAACAGAATTTTAGTAGACGTACTTTTCGACTGATAGCTAGTATATTATAGATAATACTCTATAGGTAAATAAAAGGATCATTATTCCAGCATTTATATCCTTGTTAGTGTCTGTCGTTGTTGTTGAGTGGATTAACTCTGGATACAGCAGCTCTGCAACTCAAAAGATGTAGTTAAATGAGGCGACATCCAAGTTTTATGATTAGGTGTGCAGTGTTCCAACAGATGTAGTTAAATGAGGCGACATCCAAGTTGTATGATTATTTGTGCAGTGTTCCAACAGATGTAGTTAAATGAGGCGACATCCAAGTTGTATGATTATTTGTGCAGTGTTCCAACAGATGTAGTTAAATGAGGCGACAGCCAAGTTGTATGATTAGGTGTGCAGTGTTCCAACAGATGTAGTTAAATGAGGCGACATCCAAGTTGTATGATTAGGTGTGCAGTGTTCCAACAGATGAAAACAATCAATAACGGGTTTACTTCCCATTAATGATATATATCGTGGCACGACTCTTATAAATAATTCACCCCTTGGCCACATACACACAACATAAACAGCAGCACCCGTTTTGTTCTGTCATACAGGCGCACTTCGACCTACCCATCGTTCCAACAAGATGGCTGACATCATTACAAGAAGTGCTTAAAAAACTGGAACAAAATCGTGACATGACTTGAAATGAGACGACCGACAGAACAGCACATTAAGTCAGAAACTCCTTAGAGACTGTCACGTCACCCACACCGGCTTGTGGTGTTTTAATCCCTCACCAAACCTAATCTTTTTCTTGTCACTTTGCTAGTCTATGAGTCTCAAACTTTAGGCTAGACTCAGACTAAGCTTAGGATTTGCTGACTGAGAGTGATTACAGTAGGTCTAAGTAGAGTCAGAAAATATTGACATTTTTTTGGGGGGTAATATTTCAATATCTGAATCCAACAGATCGTTAGGCAAGGTTTACCTAGATACTGTAGCTTTAATCAAACTTTAATGTACAACTAATTGAACACTTAGAGGATATGTAGTGATTGTAATGAAGAAAACATTTTTTTAAAGGTCGTAAACAAAATTGAAGCTTAGTGCGAACAGTAAATCAAGGTTTTAATATATAGTGTTTACAAATCAATGGACGGGGGAATAAAATAAGATTGTACATTATATGTATGTTTAACCAAATCTATTGGTCTCCAATGGTGCGCTTCTTAAAAAAAACAACATTACGTTATTATAATATTACAAAATACTATGAAACCAGTTATGCAAAAGAAATACAATTGAAACCAATATTCTATATGCTTACAATGACCTAAAATGGCTTAAATGTACAGGTATATATTTATGATGCTAGCATATTATGTGGATAGGAATGATGCACGTTGTTGGTAGTGTGTATGTGTGAGTATTTCTTCACGATGGCATGTATTCAACAATCAGCCCTATAAAAAAGGTTCTTCTCTTTCATGAGCCTCCTGGACATATGTATCGATTCTAATCGCATGTCCTGTGTATATTTATTTCAGTTGGATTAAAGGTTTTCATTTATCTCACTGGACATGTCGCAAGACGTGACGTCACCAGCCCACAGATATGTCCCGTCCTTTCAGTGGAGGAACAGATGCATGTATCTTCCCTGTTCGAATGATGCATACAAAATGGTCAATCATTTATTTATTTTTTTGGTTTATTTCTTCACAAACATTTTTTTTTTTTTACTTTCAAGCTTCATTCTCAGCTAACATTAAACCTGGCTTCAATCAGCAGCTTGATTTCTCTTTGCGATCCAAAAGTCTAGTATTCCTACTCTTCGACTATCTATAATACCCCCCCCCCCCCCTTTTTTTTTTTCTTAAAGGCCTCTTAACAGTACTAATGATAATAAGCCTACTTATAAAAAAAAATTAACCCTCGATCTAAAGGTCCATCCACTCACTCTGTCAGTGTGTAATACAATTCTTGTACACACTACTTTTCCCCAATTGCTATTATCTGATCAATTATTTAATGTCATTGGTAACACTTGGATATATTTAAAAAATATTGCAGAATCGACCGTTTTGGTAGTAATTGTGCGGTTCTTTTCCATATAAATAAAGCTTTATTTAAAAAAGTTTCTTTATTAAATTTTGTTAACTCGTTAAAATACGAACTTGCATGACCTAGTTATTGGCTGCTTATATTTTTATTTTTATTTTTATAATTATCTTGTTTTCAATTTAACGAAACCATTCTGAAACGCTTATCTCTACATTACTTGTACATGCCTCTTTCCTCAAAGTTACGTCATAGAAGTTAGCGCTTAGTCGATTCTTTCGAGACGCGTAAATATATATCAAAGCAATGACACTATTTGCCACTAATTAGTCACTATTTGCATAACTACCACATAGTGTATAATATCACTCTACTGCAACCACCTTTTAACCTTAACAACAGCGTGCAGATTTCCCTATGATCATATACATAATTAAATATACATAATATTTCATAAACTTACTTTTAATTATATTACTTTTTCCCTCCAAATTTTTTTTATTCAGAGGCTTGGTAAAAAAAAACTGTCTTGGTGGGAACTATTCTCAACCCTTGCGCCAGATCTTACATAAAATGGCTCAAAAGAAATTTATGGGATAAAATGGCTTAAGTATTCAAATATTAAAATTTCTTTAGCTGGGACACTAGCTTATAGTCACTGGTTAATTTGTTTGGTATGCGTATGCGCATTTTAAAACGATTCTAATAGATTTTTGTTTTGTTCGAGTTTTGATGGTAGTTCTGTAGGAAAAAGTCCCCGCAATGAGTTATTTGAGTATTAAATTGAATCCGTTTAAAATCAAAACTAAAATGTTGATACAATGTATTTCCTTTCAGTGCAGTAAGCTGGATTACACCCACTGCTGGCGACAGCTTGAACTATTGTAGTCTAATAACTTTGAACTCGAGCTAACGCTTATTTGGCTGAAACAAACCAACATATTCTATATCATGATCCCAAATGTCCACGTCTTGTACGTTATTGTCCTACGAGCTGTAAGTCACATGCCAACTGCTGTTCTTTACAAATCAATATTCATTTCATCGCTCGTTTTCTCTTCATGTTGGTATTAAAAAAAAAGCTTGTGGTAGAAAACGAGAGGGCTACTTTTATTAATTGTTTATTGATCAATCTTTCTTAGTTTTAAAAAAAACAAAAAAAAACTCTGTTAGTCCAAACTAAGATAACGCAAATAAGTCAATACATTCAACTGTCGTTCACCAGACTTATTATTTGGTTGTGATGTTGATTAACTCCTGATGGCTTGATTATCAGAACACATATATTTGAATATACCTAATTTCATTGTCTTGGTCCTAGACTAAGTTATAGCGGTGAAGTGATATAAGATGAAATAAAGGTATATTGAAGTCGACTATTATTCCCATCTTTCTGTTGGCATTGACAGAACTATAAAATAGTCATTTTAAATTGTGTTCTTTATGACCGGACAATAACTTAGTACAAGATGACACAGAAGTCTTATAATCATCTCTTGTCCCGGATCATAGACTTTTGGAGATTAAGGTGACCTGCTTTTGCCGGTGAAGGGACACACCCTGCTCTATCTTTTTTATGTGCATGTCTTGCATTTTTGTAAAAAAGAAATTCGCTGTATGAAATCATATACCGGTACATAACTAGTCTTGTTTTGTTTGCTTTACACTCTGTGTTTCTATGCTTTGTCAGTGTCATTGGTTAAGTGAATTACTTTTTGTTATATTTTTGCATTCACGCCTTTTTTAAAAACTTATAACTTAAAAAAAAAAAAGCCATTTGCTTTCATTTTCTTGTACCGGAAACCTATATCTCCCCTTATATTGTTTATTCTTCTGTGTAGAAACTCGAAGCTACTGGAAGCCAACATACTACATTTCTGCGTAATCCACAGCGTGCACACCACATGATCAATTCAATTTTATAATGTTAGATTTATTATTGTGGCTATTACTTTTACTAATATAGTTTAACTGATTCAATTTTATTTCACTGATTCTACTGACAGAATATTGATATGAAATATATTTTGAATGAACAGAGGAAGTAACCTTTTAGTGAGTCATTTCGTTCCTTTTTAATTTTTGTAAACATTTTTTTTTCTATACATATTTCAAATAGCCCTAATTCGTTTATATTCCTCATGAATTGGTTAAAAGCGAATTTATTTTACATTCAGGAAGAAAAAAAAAGAAAACATTGCTTTTCTTAAATTGGATTAATTTCTCTAGTGAGACCTACTCATGGTGTAAATATAATTATCAAAATCTGTTTTTATTTTAATTTATTTCGGGATAGTAATGTCTCTTATTATTTTATCTACATTCTGGGCTCAATTATTGTACATTGAAAAACGAAATAACTTGGGTGTTCTGAATCAAGAAAGAATTCCTTCTTCCAAGTTATTGAGCTAAAATCCTCGATTGAAATAAGAATGTGGTGAAAGCAATTCTTTCTAGTTTCTCTCTACACGTGTGATCTAGTCCTAGAACTAGTCATTTCTCTGTCACGTAGCTGACCAACTCTTCAAGTTGGTGCCACGACCGTACTACAAAGCTACAGTGAACATCCTCGCCACTGGAGGCATTCAAATCGATGCTTGTATTTAATTATTCAAATGTTGTGGAAATAAAGAATCGCGTCAATTGATTGGATTAGAGATTTAATACCGACATCCGACTACCAAACAGATCGATACTACGACGATTGAATTACCTTCGTTTTTTGTCACAGGCGAGTTAATCGCCGGCTTGGTCGAGTTGATATCTGGAATGGATTCATCTTGACAGGTTTCAGTATTTTGACAAGTACATTATTCATGACACCTTTCCCCACAACATGGTGGCACCCTCACCTCACCCTTTTCTCTTAAGGATACACATATTACAAACATTTTACTGTATGGTATCATAAAACCATAAATCAACAGATATTTTTCCTGATAAGGAATGCGAAAGTAATTCATTGCAATTCCCTTTACACGGTAAACTTGATAAGTTCAGATATTTAGTATCGTGTAGTTTTTATCGGCGTTATCCCAGTCACCCTGAAATGTTCTCTACTCTTCCTCCTGTTAATGTTATCAGAGAGCAGAGGAACGATTGAAATGGGAAATTGAGAACCTTATTTACACTGGATTCCATTTAAGTGCTAGACCCATTTCATTTCAAGCACTGTTCCACTGAAGAGGCACGGTGGCTGAACGGTAAAGCGCTTAGTTTCTTAGTAAAGACTGGGATTTTTACTTTCGGGATCTTAGGGCGCCTCTGAGTCCGCCTATCTCTACTGGGTACCTGACATTAGTTGGGGAAAAGTAAAGGCTTTTGGTCGTTAGGCTGGCCACATGACACCCTGCTCGTTAACCTTAGGCCATAGAAACAGATGACCTTTACATCATTTGCCCTACAGACTACAAGGTCTGAAAGGGGAACATTTTTTTTTTTTTTTTACTATTACTGATCCACTGAACCTGATCACGGCCCCTAACATATTACATTTTGAGGAGGCTCTGGCACGTTTGTTCATAGTATTTTGCTCAAAGTGGGTATGAATCTAAGCGCAATCAGAAATATTGAAGGGAGTCCTAAAGTAACTTGTTAGTGTCTTGCATACTCTTCAGCTTCTGGAGATAAGAAGTAACATAGAGCCATACTTTAGTGTCTCGGGCATTTTTAATGGAGTCTTTGTGTCTGACTCAATACATGCTCACCAGTCTACAAGCGGTACTTATTAAAAAGTCGCCAGTGTTCGCGTATCCATATAACTTAAGCCAAAAGTTAATTTTAAACAGAAAGTAGATGAACAAACTTGGACACCATGCCATCACTGACTTGACAGATGGGGGTAGCGGCGGTGCGAACAGCGTACTTAATGCAAGTAGCCACTAAAGTGTCAGTCGATGGACATCTTGGGCCGAACCATTCCACTCAAGTCCGTCTTCCTGATCAACATTCCAATCAGCTGCTCGGCACGCCTGTTCGCTTACTGGTCACACGAGTGAGGCACGGGTAGGAAAGAGAGGAAAAATATTCAATTTACTAGACATTTAGTAATATCAAATCTGTTTTACAGTGTGTGTGTGTGATAGTGTGAAGATTTGTGGGAAAAGTTCCAAAGTTTAAGAATAACAAGCAAAATGTAATAAATCGTAAAAAAAAAGCTTATCTAAAGGGGAAGAGCTCCACTCTTAAAACTATACCAATAATGTACAAACTATTTACCTTATTTGATATAAAAAAATTAATTATTACTAGTAATTAATTAACTAATTGTTTTTTTTTTTTTCATATTGATTCATGTCTTGTTCATGCCAATGAATAATTATGTAAAGTTTCAACTTGATCCGAGAATGGGTATGGGAGTTATAACGTATACACACTTTTTACCAGACAGACAGACAGAGTCAGTTGATAAATCTCGTAAAAATACAATACTACTTATGAACCAAAAGTAAGTGTAAAATACTAAGACATTGATGTGGTCGTCGAGTTAAAGGCGGCAATGTTTCATTGCCTTTAGTATATACATAGTACCACTTCTTAGACATTCTATTTTTGCAGAATGTCTACGATTAAAATGATTTTCAGTTCAACTTTTCTCTCCTAACTGACGATACCAGCGTTGATTCCACTAGAATGTGATGAATAATTACGGAGAGAAAGAGTTAAATAATTAATTTTCAGTTTTGAGTTTTGAAGTCAATTAACATTTAGATTTCAGACGTTTGTCCACAACTAAAAGACTGTTTAGTGGGCTTTCAAAAACCACTGATCACAAAGACTTAATATTTGACGCTAGGTAATATTCTTACGAAATTAGCGTGTACTTTCCGACTGCCCTCTTTCCAAATAGTAGTGTTCCATTTCGATTGCATATAAAATACTATCTAAAGTCTACTTTAGACGCTAAGCATATCTATTTCAAGCACACACCTAGAGTAAATTCTTAACCGAACTCAAGGACTTTGATACTGGCATTGACTCAGCCACACGACACCGTTGTTCACTTGCTCTACATACACATTACCTGGATACCTAGACTAGAACTAGAACGTACTTGTAGGCCATGACATTTATTTAGATCAAGGTAATGACATTGAAAGGTCAATGTTGGGGTTATTATACAATTTTATTATACGTTTCCTGTTGGAAAATGTGTCTGTGCTCTTTGACTTGTGTTGTTGGGTTGTCAGCATATCAGTTTAGCACCGTTTAATACTACACACCCTATGTCTGTAAGTGTCTGTTTCGGTTAATCACACTACTGGGAGAGGGAGACTCGTCTATTGTCAGGAACGAAACTGAAAAATAATGATGTCGGCTGCAACAGGGAGCCACAGGAAATAATTTATTTCGGGTGAAACTTGTGACATTGGCATCTATCTATGGCCTCCTCCTGTGGTGAAGTAACTATGGACCATCTCATTGAATGAGATGAATGCCTGGGCATTATCTGTGGTAGGAACTATGAATGGTGGAGACGAACCTTACGAAATTGGCATAATCACTAACTAATCAGCTAATCATTGCGTTCTGACACTCTTGTACGCTCTCTCATTTCTCTCTCACAAATACAAACTAAGCAGATGGATGTGAAAATGTTCTTTGATACAAACAGTCAAGTGAATAGAACAAAGTGTGGTGTGGGGTATGCACTCCGCCTGTCGTCACGAGTGTCCTGAACCCGAACCTTGCCCGCTCTGTCGTGCTGCAGGCGATTTGGGCCAGGCCAAAGTAATCTTCTCATCCTTTAGGCTGGCTTTGTTGGTAGATGGTGATTGGTCTAGAATAGTCTAGATGGTGATTGGTCTAGAATAGTCTAGATGGTGATTGGTCTAGAATAGTCTAGATGGTGATTGGTCTAGAATAGTCTAGATGGTGATTGGTCTAGAATAGTCTAGATGGTGATTGGTCTAGAATAGTCTAGATGAATGTATTTAGTTTGCAAAGGGAAAAAAAAAAAAAAGATCGTCTCTCGAGAGGTAAAATCCCACCAGTGTTGGATTTACTTATAGGTAACATAAGTTACAGCTTAGGGATCCCACATGTCGGGGGGCGGGGGAGGAATGGTTTTGAAGGCAAAACAAAGTACTAAATTGACTTACTTAATTACAAAGGCCCCATATCTCAAATAGCTTAGGGCCTTATCAAGTCCAAATCCAGTTCTTGAATGCCACAGATAATATAATAGTTTGTATTCTTAACTCACTGCTAACTCACTGAATCGATGGACGGCTCCAGTTCATCGCTAAAGGCAGTATTGCTCATTTTTAATATCTCTGTACTGTCTTTTTAAGCACAGCAGAAGTCTTTTTATTGTTCGATTGAATACTATTGTAAGAATTAAAACATAATGTGTGTTTATACCTGTGACAAATGTTGGTCACAATCCGTAGAAACGATAAAGGAAGAATATTATTAATTTAATAGTGATCATTCAGTTTAAAGGCGCTAACCAAGTTCATGCATATCAATTAAAGGTCTAAAGTTATAGCTAAAAGCCACCACGTTTTTCTTTTCTTTAAAGACTCAACATACACTGTAAATCTTGAGACGTTTTTGTTTATAAAGGCGGTGGACATCCATTTCTCGATCACTGAAATACTAATTCGACGAAAATGATGATGGGAAATAAATATCTCTAGGTAAGATTCGAGAGTACTGAATGTGGACATGATTAATGAAATGGAATGTTGATGGCTTCGAGATTATTTTTCCTCGCTCTGAGATTGCGTCACAATTTTTTTTAATTTTTTTTTTGGGCTGAAAAGAGACTATATCTCAGACGGTCAGAGGAAGTTCCTTTTAGTATGAAGAAAAAGGCTTAAGAAAATTGGGTATAAGAAGAACTGGGTCAGATGAAATAGTTCTATGATACATAGTCCTTCATATATAGAAATAATCAATTTTCTGTTTGGTTTCCAGTGTAGTGTTATGTAAACACTGACAGAAGCTTAACTTACGATTTAGAACACATCACTGAGAAGTTCACATATACAAACATTAATTATCTAATAATCATACGAATTAATTAGAATTATTGATCAGATTTTTCCCCTCGAGTAATTAAACACTTTGTTAGTACAAAATAGAAGTTATGGAAACAGAAAAACAACCAGCACCAATTGCCACCAAAGCACTTTGAATTGGCTTTCCCTATCATTGACATGAAAGAAAAAAGGATTTATTAAACCTTTATTGTCTAGACTATACTCTAGACTAGTCTCAATGGAAATCATTTCGATATATATGGGTTGAAGCATAGAAATAATTTCTTTAATGACTTTTCGGTTCTGTTTTTTTTTTAATGACTGACATTGAATGTGCGAGATTTAAGTTACGTAATGGATAGTTATTGACGAGTGGCTTTGAGAGTCAACCTAGGAAGTACCAATGCACTCACTCGATAACAAACATTAAAGCTAACACAAAAATCGTCTGACTTAGGAAGTACCAATGCACTCACTCAATAACAAACATTGAAGCTAACACAAAAATCGTCTGACTTCATCTTTGGTTTCCCTAAGGTAATTAAGGTCTCGAGAAGAGAAGGAAATCGGGACAGATGGTTCCGTTGGTCTCTCAGGCTTTCACTGTCATGGAACTAGCCCCTTTTTCGTTTGGGCTTTGGGGAGGGGGGGGTCAGCTATCCACCTGATGTCTCTCTTGAGTACTGCTGGAGTCATCTGACGAGTTAATGTTACAGATAGGTAGGAGTGTGTATCATAGCGCTCTGGGGATCAGATAAAGAATCTAAAAGTCTCTCTCTGTGTCAAAGTGCTCTATGGATAAGGGAAACTAAACGTCTCTCTGTGTCATAGCAATCTGGGGATCAGAGAAACTAAAAGTCTGTGTGTCATAGTGCTGTGGGGATCAGAGAAACTAAAAGTCTGTGTATCATAGTGCTGTGGGGATCAGAGAAACTAAAAGTCTGTGTATCATAGTGCTTTGGGGATCAGAGAAACTAAAAGTCTGTGTGTCATAGTGCTGTGGGGATTAGAGAAACTAAAAGTCTGTGTATCATAGTGCTGTGGGGATCAGAGAAACTAAAAGTCTGTGTGTCATAGTGCTGTGGGGATCAGAGAAACTAAAAGTCTATGTGTCAGTGCTGTGGGGATCAGAGAAACTAAAAGTCTGTGTGTCAATGTGCTGTATGGATCAGAGAAACTAAAAGTCTGTATGTCATTGTGCTGTGGGGATCAGAGAAACTAAAAGTCTGTGTATCAAAGTGCTCTGGGGATCAGAGAAACTAAAAGTCTGTGTGTCATAGTGGTGTGTGTGGGAATCAGACAAAGAAACTGTTTGGCAACTGTTCGAGCTGGGATTAAGTTTGAGCTGCGTGGCACAGGTTAAAATTTCAGAAAGATCACTTTATTTATTATTGAATTAATAAAAATAAAATGTGGAAAAAATTTTAGGTTTTCGATTCATTTCGATGTTTATAGATCTCTATATTTATAAGCTCTTTTTAGAAAAAAATGACAGCCCTACATACCTTGGAGTCACCTATGACCCGAGACTAACCTGTAAAAGCCAAACAGATAAAACACAGTAAAGGCATCCAGAGACTATCCCTCTTGAAAAAATTAGCTGGCACAGATTGGGGAGCAAATCACAACATCCTGAAAAAGACCTATACCAGTTACGTGAGACCTGTACTAGAATATGGTGCCACAGCATGGGGCTCAGCAGCCCAAACCAACCTAAGAAAAATAGACAAGGTTCAAAATATTGGTCTAAGGATAATGACAGGAGCAATCAAAACAGCACCCATAAGAGCTATGGAGGAAACCTGATCTCTCTGGATGAAAGAAGAGAAATAACAATCCTTTCCCAATTCACTAAATTGGAAACCATGGAGAGGCACTCACTCAGAACAAAAATCCACAAAACTGGCACCAAAAAACGTCTCAAAAGGACCAATTTCATACAGGAATCTCTAAACCTAAAAAAGAAACACCAACTTGAAAAAATTACCATGGAATCCTCGATACACTATAATGAATCTCCACCCTGGGACGAAAGCCCTCTTCCTACTATAAGGGACCATATTGAAAGCATTAAAAGAAAATCTGATTACAGACCAACAGAGCTCAAGAAAATAGTGAACTGTTTTCTACATACTAATTATCCTAGCAATCAGTGGATCAGAGTTTACACGGATGGCTCAACCCATAAAGCCACCACAAATGGAGGAGCTGGAATACTTATCGAATGGCCAGATGGAGGAAAACTAGAAAAATCCATTGCAACTGGAGAGCTCTCTGACAGTCACAGAGCAGAAAGGGAAGCACTAGCACTAGCTGCTACCATCCTAGCATATCATCCAAGTTCCCCACACAGTCAGATTGTCTTACTAACCGATGCAAAAACAACCCTCCAAAGCCTGCAAAACTCTGATTCCTCATATATTAATAACCTCAAAACAGCACTTACATAGCTCAACAACAACAGCAAAAAAACTGTAATTCAATGGATCCCAGCTCATATAGAACTAGAGGGCATTGAGAAGGCTGACTCACTCGCCAAGAGTGGGAGAATTAACACACTAATAAACTCTGCACTCTATCCAGAAGAATTGAAGAAATTAATAGTAAATAAAATAAATGAGAAATGGACGAGCGCTCATCCAAATCACAAGAAAGATGACGCTTACTATAAGCTATCCCGACAAGACCAACGTCTAATCTTTCGACTCAGGACCGGACACAACAGAATGCGACAACACATGTACCGGAAGCTCAAAATTGGAACCAGTGAAATCTGCCCATGTGGAGAATCACCAGAGAATACAGACCACGTCCTCCAAAACTGCTCTCTATACCAAGAGGCCCGTATAAGACATTGGCCCCAAATCACCCCAATAGAAAAGAAACTCTATGGAGAGCTCCCTGATCTGGAAACCACCGCGCAGTTCATCTCATGTATTGGTCTAGTCATCTGAACACTCCAACATAATCAATGAGAACGAGGAAGAAGAAGAAAAAAACAATGGCTTGTTAGCCAAGTTGTCACATCTTCGTGCTAATAACGCTATGGACGTGGCTTTTTTTTTTTTTTTTAGATCTTTTTATTTTTCAATGATAAATAAAATGTGAACGCCTAGTTTAATATATTATTTTAACATAAAGTAGGTATCAATAAAAAAAAAAAGGTTTGAAACCAGTTGGGCTTTAGAAAAAAAGATAAAAATGTTCGTTCAAGGCGTCGGTTTGAACTTCACAAAACATTGGTCTGCAGCCATCTTTCTAATTGTCAGCGTATCTTATACTCGACGGATTGGTTGGCCACACCAAATGGGTACTATTTTGTCTCAAGTTTGAGAACCTCTGTTTTCTAGCACCACATAATCTAAGCGTTTCTACAAAAAGGCACCAAATAATTTCATTTGGCTTCAGATGGGAATCTTACATTTTTTGTTTGTTTATCGACATTCTTCTCCTCTTGACGCGCCCAAGATCGTAGATTCACAACCTATCTGACCGTCCCTCCCACACCATGGTTGTTTAATGGTGTATTCATTACAGCCTTGGTTCTTATCTTAGACAGGTGGGTTGCATAACATGGGCCCGCCAGTTGACTGTAAACTGTCCGGGAATACAGAAGGAATGCCTCTCGTTCGCCGTCAGCTTTAAGTTGTCTATAAATGTATTTTTTTAATATATTTTTTTAAAATTTAGTACTGAAGAGATTACAATGCCAACATCACATTAGACACTAACATAAGTTAACGGTTTACACAACAGTTCACGTTAAAATTGTTCATAAACTGTCCAAACTTGACGGTCACTGGGTTGTCTATTGTCCTCTGCTTTAGGCAAACGAAGTTATTGGGATTCTTTCGGAAGGATCTGTCCTTATTTCCTATGGAAGCCCAAAGGTTCAAAGAAATATAGATGTTTTTATTGGTGCGATTGAATTCCTGAAACTGTTGTTATGTACCACAAGGCTGGCTAATCAACACAAAAAATTGTTCGTGTACATCACTCAGTCTTAAGTCCAACGCCATTGTATACAGGCTGAACTCTATTACTATAACCGATTTCCCAAATCACTAGTAGAGAAATCTCCACAAGTTGACAGACCGGTACCGGTTTCCTGATGTTAACTTGTCGTCAACCCAAGATTGAGGACACAGCAGTGTAGTGAGCTCATGAGGAACTTAGAGGACTAGATATGTTTTCTAACCACAAGAGGATTTACTACATCAAATAAAATAATTTTGTTCACTTGTGTCAATAGTATTTTCTAATATTGAAAACATTACTGGCCTCGAAACTGATGAATAAAAAAACATGCATTAATAAAAAGTATACTTTATTGCAACCAAAGTACTTCTATTCTATATAGACTAGTCATCTACCAAAGGTTAAGTGTGTTTAGATTTCACTCATTGTCCTTAAATATATATAAATATAGTATAAATAATATTGCTATTTAAAGACCAGGGATATATATATATATATATATATATATATATATATATATATATATATATATATATATATATATATATATATATATATATATATATGTATGTATGAAAAGCTGACTATTTTTTAGGGTGTCGCTAATCGGGAAGGGTGAGACATTCAATATTTTGTCATAATTCGAAAACTTTTATATATATTTTTTTCGCAGTTCCATTACTACATTTCAATGACTTTCAGCTGTCGAATTCGGCGACATTATCTCTGTCTGGCGAGCAGACGTCAGATCAACTTAATGTCAGCCTTCTATTATCCTTGAAATAACATGATGATAAAATTAAATTTTTTGTTGTTAACCAGGTTTTAAACATGGCCCCAGAACTGGGACTACACAAAACTGATGTTTAAAACAAAAGATATGAATAAAATCGTCTTCATGTATATCTCTTGACAGCCTGCTTTCTCAAATCTTTAGATTTCTAGGAGAGTTTAGTGTAGCTTTCATATCATCGGTACAATTAAAATCTGCATTTTTTGTTTTGGCCATTTAAATCGTTAGCATGCTGTCACGATGGAACACAAAAGGGACTGATACATTTAAAGGGAAACTCCGATGATTTTTTAAATTTTAGTTATTGACATATTTAAATTCTGCGTAAAAAGTTGTAATAGTAAACAATTTACCATTTTTTATTTAAAAGCTTAGAAACATTTATATTTAATAAATTAGTCAGTAAATTCTTGACTACAAAAAAAAAAACGGGGTTCTATGAGATTTTGTTTTAAGCTAGTTTCTACGTCACTTCCATCAACAATACTGAAAGAGAAACTAGATTTAACCAATCGTATCGCTTCATTCTTACAGTAGCTGTTAGGCTTAGTGACGGCCTAGTCCAGAGCTATGATACTTATATATATATACATGCATAGATAGATCTAAAAGCATTAAGATAATCAACTCGAGAAAAAAAGGCATTTTCATCTAAGCCTCTCTCTGTCCCAAGAAGTAAATAGATCGTGTGTCTGACTGATTTGAACAAACTGGTCAGTGTAAGGCTAGTCGAGACTACGTGTAGTCGGTCATGACAAGACAACCACCTATAGTGTTTGTTGTGTGTTGAGTGGTCTGGCGAGACAATACAGACCGCCGTGGTTAGTCAAGCATGTAAATCTACTTTTAATACGCATTTTTTCTTTGCTTACAAGATCCTAGATCTAACTGCATAGACGAAGATATATTTCTTTTACGAGAATGTAAACTTTGCTGTATGGTCTTCTGTTATACAACAAGTCAATAAATTAAAACACATTTGTGACGTCACATAAAAAACCCGGTTAAAGTCTGACTGTTTTGGATGCGCAGGAAAATTACGTCGGAAAAACATCAATTACTAAGTTATTATTGCAAAGAAAAAAAAAGAATCATATATTTATTATCTGTAAATCAAAACACATATTATATCAAAAATTGTCAAAACCATTGGAGTTTCCCTTTAACGCAATGAATGAAGAAAGTGACAGGAAGGAGGGAGAAATAATCAAAGGACATATTTATATAACAGTCCTGCCCCTTTGATTTAGCCCCCGTGTTAACGTATTCTCTTACAGACATGTATTAGGTTAGAAAGTGTTTGACTTGAAAAACTACTTTCATTGCTTATTTTAAACTATAACATGATTAAGCTAAAGAGGCAATCTGGCAACTTCAATTAGGCCAATTAGAGAACAATTAACAGGTGGCCATAAGGACAAAGTTTCGTATATCTTAAAACTATAAATTCTAAATGCATTACTAATTACAGCTATGTTTATTCATCAATGTCATTTTACCATTTTCTTTGCCCCCTCCAATCAATCAGTGCAAGAGGGGCACATCCTTTAACAGCATAACCTCACCCCCCTTTTCACTCATAGGCCTACATCTTTGGGCTGCCGACTTCGTGCCCTAGTCAGCGATGACCATTTCGCAATTTTCTTTTCCTATTAAAACTTACAGATACTGTCTGTAATTGCTTTATTTTAACAAACAAAAAGTTAATGTTCAAAAAATTATGATCTGCAGAAAATAAAACAAAGATTGTTTTTTTTTTCGGGGGGGGGGGGGGGTTGGGGGTAGTATTTATCTGAAAAAAAAAAAAGAACAATGATAAAGTAAACATAACGCCAACCTTCCTCCGCATATTCTAAACAAAAAACAACAACAAACTAATATTACATAGTGTCATATTAGTTTTAAAAACATTTTTGAACGCACTAACTCTGATGAACGTGGCTTACGTCAAGGATTGAAATTGAAACTGTTAGAATAGACACGAATTGGGAGGTGGGCGCATAATTTTTGCTCCACGATAAGCTATTAAATAATTAATTTAATATTCTAGTGGTTCTGGTGATTCTGTCGGAGGACATGTCCCGCAAACCCCATGCGACGCTCGGTCTCAACCCAGTTAAGTGATTTGAGTCCCCAATTCGGAATAGGATTTTTTTGTTTGTGATCTGATCTCTATAACCGGCTGTGAAACAGATCTCTATGGAGACAGCTTGCTGCCCAGTGCGCCGTAAGGCGCGGGAGGATCTAAGTCTTAGTAAGTGGCTCTGGCGATCAAAGACACATCTTTTGGTGGTAAAAAAGAAAAGACCGTTGGGGGCAGTGCCGAGGATCCCAGCCCATTTGGCATCAACGTGGCACTTCGACGGAAATGTCTGATAATGAACGTAAATAGGTTAGCAATGGGCAGTAAAGCTGGCCCTCTTCAGGTTACCGTGGTGGGGATAAAAGAGAGGCCGTCTCATCGTTTCACGAGGGCCGCCATCAGTTAGCCTTTAAACTGGAGAGGCGGTTCTTACACGGTTTGTGGCGGGACGTATATGACACTGCCCAATCGTAGTAATAGTCGTTGCTATTGCGGAACATTCAGACAGGACTTTGGGTGATGAGCTCCGGCTCCCACCTGTCTTTTAAGAGAAACCCTTCCCTACGTTCAATGGCATCATGGGGCGCATTGAACGCTCTTAATGGACTCTTTCGAAGGTATGGGGAGTGCAGCTTGTAACGAACTTCACATGTTATTCCATGGACACGCTAATAGCAACTCCAACAACAATAATACTATTTTAAAATTGTCCCTAAATGGGAGTATCAGCTTTGGTTTTCATAGTTGCATTCGATTTTTAAACATGGGTTTTCCATTGAGCTCACTAATTGGGTTTCGTTCCATGAATCACGTGACAACGTGACGGCACGTACAAAGATAGCAACGCTCGACTTCCTGGTTCACGTAGAGGGTTTTTTTTTTAACACACAGATGCACCGAGAAGTTGTTCCCCCCACCCCCGTTGTTGACTATGTCATGACAACTAATGAATCTGTGTTACTCGGGTGGAGAGAGAAAAAGGGGGGAAGGGGTGTAGAACCATTGACACGGGGTATCAATTTGTACCTTGGATAACATTTTATCCAACGAATCACTTTCACAATTGACATTTTCATATGGGTCTTACTCTATACAGTGTGCATGCATGCGAAGACACACACACACACACTAGTGGTGCGAGAAATGTCACAGATAGATATGTGCATCACATTAATGTGGTCACAATTTTGTTCTGAGTTTCCATGGTTACCGAAAAAAAAAACACACACTACACACTGCTTTTTTACTCTTTCTGGTTGTTCATTGTGTTTACACTTTATGTCCGTTTGTTTATCTGTTTTTAATGACGGTGCAAATTCACATATCCATCCATTAAATCTTGTTTTTTTAAATGGTTTTTATGTATTTGCATACAATAGTTCAATAGTTATACTTCGTTTTTGAAACAAAAGTGCACGCTTTCGGTCAATGATGACCATAAGTGGTTGTTGCACTCCAGAATTAAAAATAACATTTTTAAAAATTAATCCTTCAGTATTCACAGATACAACTAAATATGTAGATAATTGAACAATTTATATCTCCCACACCCATTGTCGAATCAAATTGAAACTTTATTTAAAATAATTATTTATTGCACCTAAAAAAAACAGGGATCAATAAAAAAAAATTTAACAATTGGTCAACTAATTGTTTGTAATTAATTATTGTTTGATATCGAATAAGGGAAGTAACGTCACATTGTTCAGATATAGTTGTTAGTGTGGAGTTCTTTTTTGAGATAAGCTTTTTTTTTTTTTAATGACCTTGTTTTAAAGAAACCAGGTTGTAGAAATATGAACGCTCACAGTCATGTGGATGAAGATTGCCTTAGGCTGAAATGGAATTAGATGAGGCCGATGTATTGGGGGTGTTTGGGGAGTGTTTTTGAGACTGGACCTTATAATAAGGTATTATAATACTATTATAATAATAATACCTTATTATAACCTAATAATTATAATCAAAGTCTATGATTGAGCGATGAAAAAAAAAAGTATTCTGTTAAAAATATCAACTATTTTAACGCAGGTATAATCTAAGTAGTATTTATGCTAAGTTTGAGCAAGATTTGTCAAACGGTGTTAATTCAAGCATATATCGCTGTGCAGTGTACACACTTTCTGGGTAACTCTCGGTTCGATATCATTATGCTTATCGCATACTGCATCCGCGCTTCCATTGTCTATATAAGGATTTAAAATCTTTTTCTAAAAACGGTGTGCACTTTTAAACCAAAAAGTGTTCACATTTAAAGACAAAGGGTTTCGCTTTAAGAAGATCAAATTTGTCTGTCGTGTCTAATTTAAGAATAATACAGGCGATGGTGAAATCACATTTTTTTTTAAGTAGTGCTATTTATATAGAGTAATTTATTTTTGGACATGACAAACTTTACTAAATCGATTGCGGCTTTTCCTCTTTAAGGTGAATGCTAAAACTTATCTATGATTATCTCATGGTCTATATAATCTACTATTGAAATATTTTATGATGATCATGTTGCAAATAGAATCCTCTCTTGGTTACAGCATGAGTCATAGTAGACACCAACGCTGCTGTATACATTGTGAAAGCAGTCTCCGCACGTCCACGCCCTGGCCTGTATTAAGACACTCCACAAACACCATCACTTTTCTCGGCTCCCTGTAATCCGGCCTGTTGACAGCCTTGCCGAGTCCCCCACCTGTTGCCTGCACGTGCTGGGCCAACGCCTCCTGCGCCCCCCCCCCCCCACCTAATCTATTGTGTCCACGAGTGAGTACACGCCTGTGTAAGTACTCACACACTCATTACGCTACGATGCTAATGACATTAACATTTTAAATATTGATCGTCTTATTTTTTTATAACTGACCACCTTGTTATTCCACCCCATCTTAGATTTTTCTAATGTCTACCATATCTCCACATTTTTTTTTTATAACTGACCACCTTGTTATTCCACCCCATCTTAGATTTTTCTAATGTCTACCATATCTACACATTTTTTTTTTATAACTGACCCCCTTGTTATTCCACCCCATCTTAGATTTTTCTAATGTATACCATATCTCCACATTTTTTTTTATAACTGACCACCTTGTTATTCCACCCCATCTTAGTTTTTTCTAATGTCTACCATATCTCCACATTTTTTTTTATAACTGACCACCTTGTTATTCCACCCCATCTTAGATTTTTCTAATGTCTACCATATCTCCACATTTTTTTTTATAACTGACCACCTTGTTATTCCACCCCATCTTAGATTTTTCTAATGTCTACCATATCTCCACATTTTTTTTTATAACTGACCACCTTGTTATTCCACCCCATCTTAGATTTTTCTAATGTCTACCATATCTCCACATTTTTTTTTTATAACTGACCACCTTGTTAATCCACCCCAACTTAGATTTTTCTAATGTCTACCATATCTCCACATTTTTTTTTTATAACTGACCACCTTGTTATTCCACCCCATCTTAGATTTTTCTAATGTCTACCATATCTCCACATTTTTTTTTTATAACTGACCACCTTGTTATTCCACCCCATCTTAGATTTTTCTAATGTCTACCATATCTCCACATTTTTTTTTTATAACTGACCACCTTGTTATTCCACCCCGACTTAGATTTTTCTAATGTCTACTATATCTCCACATTTTTTTTTATAACTTCTTCTTCTTCTTCTTCGTTCTCATCGTTATGTTGGAGCGTTCAGATGACTAGACCAATATATGAGATGAACTGTACAGTGGTTCCCAAATAAGTGAGCTCTCCATATAGTTTTCTTTCTTCTTCTTCTTCTTCTTCGTTCTCATTGATTATGTTGGAGTGTTCAGATGAGTAGACCAATACATGAGATGAAATGCGCAGTGGTTTCCAGATCAGGGAGCTCTCCATATAGTTTCTTTTCTATTGGGGTGATTTGGGGCCAATGTCTTATACGAGCCTCTTGGTATAGAGAGCAGTTTTGGAGGACGTGGTCTGTATTCTCTGGTGATTCTCCACATGGGCAGATTTCACTGGTTCCAATTTTGAGTTTCCGGTACATGTGTTGTCGCATTTTGTTGTGTCCGGTCCTGAGTAGAAAGATTAGACGTTGGTCTTGTCGGGATAGCTTATAGTAAGCGTCATCTTTCTTGTGATTTGGATGAGAGCTCATCCATTTCTCATTTATTTTATTTACTATTAATTTCTTCAATTCTTCTGGATAGAGTGCAGAGTTTAATAGTGTGTTAATTCTCCCACTCTTGGCGAGTGAGTCAGCCTTCTCATTTCCTTCTAGTTCTATATGAGCTGGGATCCATTGAATTACAGTTTTTTTGCTATTGTTGTTGAGCTTTGTAAGTGCTGTTTTGAGGTTATTAATATATGAGGAATCAGAGATTTGCAGGCTTTGGAGGGTTGTTTTTGCATCGGTTAGTAAGACAATCTGACTGTGTGGGGAACTTGGATGATTTGCTAGGATGGTAGCAGCTAGTGCTAGTGCTTCTTTTTCTGCTCTGTGACTGTCAGAGAGCTCTCCAGTTGCAATGGATTTTTCTAGTTTTCCTCCATCTGGCCATTCGATAAGTATTCCAGCTCCTCCATTTGTGGTGGCTTTGTGGGTTGAGCCATCCGTGTAAACTCTGATCCACTGATTGCTAGGATAATTATTATGTAGAAAACAGTTCACTATTTTCTTGAGCTCTGTTGGTCTGTAATCAGATTTTCTTTTAATGCTTTCAATATGGTCCCTTATAGTAGGAAGAGGGCTTTCGTCCCAGGGTGGGGATTCATTATAGTGTATCGAGGATTCCAGGGTAATATTTTCAAGTTGGTGTTTCTTTTTTAGGTTTAGAGATTCCTGTATGAAATTAGTCCTTTTGAGACGTTTTTTGGTGCCAGTTTTGAGGATTTTTGTTCTGAGTGGGTGCCTCTCCATGGTTTCCAATTTAGTGAATTGGGAAAGGATTTTTATTTCTCTTCTTTCATCCAGAGAGATCAGGGCAGCGGTTTCCTCCATAGCTTTTATGGGTGTTGTTTTGATTGCTCCTGTCATTATCCTTAGACCAATATTTTGAACCTTGTCTATTTTTCTTAGGTTGGTTTGGGCTGCTGAGCCCCATGCTGTGGCACCATATTCTAGTACAGGTCTCACGTAACTGGTATAGGTCTTTTTCAGGATGTTGTGATTTGCTCCCCAATCTGTGCCAGCTAATTTTTTCAAGAGGGATAGTCTCTGGATGCCTTTACTCTGTGTTTTATCTATTTGGCTTTTCCAGGTTAGTCTCGGGTCATAGGTGACTCCAAGGTATGTAGGGCTGTCATTTTTTTCTAAAGCTTCCTTATCTAATTTTAATTTTATTGTTTGCTGTTTTGTTGACAGTGAGAATATGGTATAGGTGGTCTTTTTTGTGTTAATGGACATGCCCCAGTCTTTGGACCAATTATTTAGTATATCGAGAGCATCTTGTAATCGGAATTTCGATGTTCCTACATATTCTTCTGTGCTAATTAAGGCAAGGTCATCTGCATACATGCTGCTTTTAACTTTTCTGGGTAGGTTTTGATTTAGATCGTTTATGAATATTAAGAAAAGTGTTGGGGATAGGACTCCTCCTTGGGGAACACCATTTTTAATACCCACTGTGTGGCTTCTTTGTCCTTGCATGCAAACAAAGGCTTTTCTATTATTTAGATATTCCTTTATCCAGTTGTACATTCTGTGGGATATGTGATGCTGGATTAGTTTGAGCAAGAGACCTTGTTCCCAGACTTTGTCAAATGCTTTTTCTAAGTCAACCCACACAATTGTTGTTGGTTTCTTTTCTTGAAAGCCATCTTCTATTTCTTGTGTGATAAAGGCGATTTGATCTTCTGTTGATCTGCCTTTTCTAAAGCCAGCCTGGGCTTCAGTGAGTAGGTTATTTGACTCAAGGATCCATGTCAGCCTTCTATTTATCACTCTTTCCATCAATTTGCAGGAACAGCTAGTGAGGCTGATGGGGCGGTAGCTATCCAGTTTGTTTCTTGGTTTGCCGTGCTTTAGTATAGGGATCATAATGGCTTTTTTCCAGATGTTTGGAATTCTGCCAGATTTCCAGCTAGCATTGAATATTTGTAGCAGTTTTCTTTTGGCATGAGGACCCAAATGAAGAAGCATGTCATTAGATATTTTGTCTGGGCCCGGGGCTTGTTTTGGTTGGAGGACTTTTAGGGATTCATCAAGCTCCTTCATTTTAAGATTAGTGGTCATTCCCAAGGAGTAAGCTGGATTGTTTTCTTTAATTCTATCTTGGATTTCTGAGTTTACATCTTTATTTCTACTTTCACTGATTTGTATTTTTCCTACGCTTTGGAAAAACTTAATGAATTCATTTGCTGCTTCTTGGCCTTTCAGGGGTTTGTTGTCCTTTTCTATTACTATAGGAGTTGTTCTGTTTTCTTCCTGGTTGAGACATTTGGCTATACGCCAGAGTTTGTGGCCGTCTCTATCTACGTTTAGCCGTTCTGTTTTTCATGCCAACTTTTCCTCATGGCGGAAAGGTAATTTTTCCTGAAAACTGCGTTAGCTGCTTTTAGATTTATGTTATTTTCTGTACAAGGGTTATTTTCTACTGTGTTTCTGGCTTCAATGGTGGCATTGTGGAGTTGTTGAAGGTGATCAGACCAGTTGGGAATATAATCTTTTCTTGCTCCTCTAGGAATTGATTCCTTAGCTGCTAGGAGGATTGCTTTGGAGAAAGCTGAGTATGACTTATTAACCTGATTTGATTTGCAGTTTATTGAAGTTGTGTATAGGTCTGTGAGCTTTGAGAATAGGTGCCAGTTGGCTTTTTTGTAGTTCCATCTGGGGATGGTGGAGTTTTCTGATATTTTGAAGGAGCTATCCATACTGATCAATATGGGTCTGTGGTCACTGGTGGCTAGCTGGTCTGCGACTTCTCTGGTGCACTTTTTGGATAAGTTGTCAGTTGCAAAGGCTAGATCTGGAGTGGTTGATGTTAGCCAGGCTCTTGAGAAAAATGTTGGTTTATCCTCAGGTTTGTTAAGTAGGATAAGTCTGTTCTCTGCTTGCCATTCTTCAATTTCTTCTCCCCTGGCATTTAGGTCTGGGTATCCCCAGCTCTGAGAGTGACTGTTCATATCTCCTAAGATAAGACAGTCTTCTTGGTCAGGTATTTGTATGTGATCAATCTCTATTTCCTTGTCTGGTGGGAAGTAGCAGTTAAAAAGATTAATATTTCCATCCGGAAGAATTAGCTTAGTTCCCATTATTTCTGATTCTGAGGAGCTGGGCATAGTTATGTCTGTGGTAGGGATGTCATTTTTAATGAGGGTGAGGATTCCTCCTTTGGGTCTGATTTCTCTATCTTGTCTGATGCAGGTGTAGCCTCTAATGGAGAAACGAAGATTACTGTTCAAATGAGTTTCTTGGATGCAAGCTACATCTATTTCTTTCTCATGCAGAAATATTTTTAGAGCTTCTTTTTTCTTTTGGATGCCCTCTGCGTTCCATTGTAGGATTTTTAAACTTTTGGTCTTGGAGTGTTGGCCAGTAGTATTTACTTTCTTGTCCCTGCTCCTGGCTCCACAGGCAGAGATAGAAGAACCACCAGCTCGCTTGTGTGGGCTCCTTCGAGGCGGAGAGCCCGGCCCCCTACCTGCGCGGCGGGATTCCACAGGCAGGACGCCACATCTATTAGAATCGTTACTGAACTCCAACATAGATGAGGTTGCGTGTCAATATGTTTTGCGCCAGGAGGCCCATTGACTCCGACTTCAGCCTGCTTTTCTTTCTGGGTGTGCTCCCATAGCCTTTGATCATCCAAGATCATCTGCAAGGCAGCAGGTGTTTATTTTCAGAGTTTTCTCTCCTAGATGAACTGCTATCCCTAGCTAACGAGTTTCATCTACCCGGGTTAAGGGTTAGAGCGCCCTATACTCGCTTTTTGCAATCATTTCCCTGGATTTCTGAGATGTTTTTAGTAAATATTCTAACCACTGGAATACTTCACCTCATCCTCCATGACTGCAAACCAGTTGGTCCGCGGCTGTTTATTTGCTATTCACAGCTAGCCCTTATATCTAAGGGTCTTTCCCCTATCCGCCACCTGGGGACGCGCTTGGTAGAAGGTGGTAGCTCCCCCAAGTTTTTATAACTGACCACCTTGTTATTCCACCCCATCTTAGATTTTTCTAATGTCTACCATATTTCCACATTTTTTTTTATAACTGACCACCTTGTTATTCCACCCCATCTTAGATTTTTCTAATGTCTACCATATCTCCACTTTTTTTTTTATAACTGACCACCTTGTTTTTCCATCCCATCTTAGATTTTTCTAATGTCTACCATATCTTAACATTTTTTTTTTATAACTGACCACCTTGTTATTCCACCCCGACTTAGATTTTTCTAATGTCTACTATATCTCCACATTTTTTTTTATAACTGACCACCTTGTTATTCCACCCCATCTTAGATTTTTCTAATGTCTACCATATCTCCACATTTTTTTTTATAACTGACCACCTTGTTATTCCACCCCATCTTAGTTTTTTCTAATGTCTACCATATCTCCACATTTTTTTTTTATAACTGACCACCTTGTTATTCCACCCCATCTTAGATTTTTCTAATGTCTACCATATCTCCACATTTTTTTTTATAACTGACCACCTTGTTATTCCACCCCATCTTAGATTTTTCTAATGTCTACCATATCTCCACTTTTTTTTTTTATAACTGACCACCTTGTTATTCCACCCCATCTTAGATTTTTCTAATGTCTACCATATCTCCACATTTTTTTTATAACTGACCACCTTGTTATTCCACCCCATCTTAGATTTTTCTAATGTCTACCATATCTCCACATTTTTTTTATAACTGACCACCTTGTTATTCCACCCCATCTTAGATTTTTCTAATGTCTACCATATCTCCACATTTTTTTTATAACTGACCACCTTGTTATTACACCCCATCTTAGATTTTTCTAATGTCTACCATATCTCCCTATTTTTTTATATAACTGACCACCTTGTTATTCCACCCCATCTTAGATTTTTCTAATGTCTACCATATCTCCACATTTTTTTTTTTATAACTGACCACCTTGTTAATCCACCCCAACTTAGATTTTTCTAATGTCTACCATATCTCCACATTTTTTTTTAATAACTGACCACCTTGTTATTCCACCCCATCTTAGATTTTTCTAATGTCTACCATATCTCCACATTTTTTTTTATAACTGACCACCTTGTTATTCCACCCCATCTTAGATTTTTCTAATGTCTACCATATCTCCACATTTTTTTTTTATAACTGACCACCTTGTTATTCCACCCCATCTTAGATTTTTCTAATGTCTACCTTATCTCCACATTTTTTTTTTATAACTGACCACCTTGTTATTCCACCTTAGATTTTTCTAATGTCTACCATATCTCCACATTTTTTTTGTTAACTGACCACCTTGTTATTCCACCCCATCTTAGATTTTTCTAATGTCTACCATATCTCCACATTTTTTTTTTTATAACTGACCACCTTGTTATTCCACCCCATCTTAGATTTTTCTAATGTCTACCATATCTCCACATTTTTTTTTTTATAACTGACCACCTTGTTATTCCACCCCATCTTAGATTTTTCTAATGTCTACCATATCTCCACATTTTTTTTTTTATAACTGACCACCTTGTTAATCCACCCCGACTTAGATTTTTTTAATGTGTACCATATCTCCACATTTTATTTTTTTTTAATAACTGACCGCCTTGTTATTCCACCCCGACTTAGATTTTTCTACTGTGTACCATACCTCCACATTTTTAAAAAAAATAATAGTTACATTTTTTTTATTTTTTTTTACATTGCTACATAATCACACTCCCCTTGCTACATAATCACACTCCCCTTGCTACATAATCACACTCCCCTTGCTACATAATCACACTCCCCTTGCTACATAATCACACTCCCCTTGCTACATAATCACACTCCCCTTGCTACATAATCACACTCCCCTTGCTACATAATCACACTCCCCTTGCTACATAATCACACTCCCCTTGCTACATAATCACACTCCCCTTGCTACATAATCACACTCCCCTTGCTACATAATCACACTCCCCTTGCTACATAATCACACTCCCCTTCTCTAAATTTTACAATTTTGTTCACATTGGCTTTCCGCTCGTCATTCTATTTATTATGTCCTATGTTTTCATGAGCTGGCCGACACATTTTGAAATGCTGGGAATTTCATTTAAGACCAGACTTTATAAGAAACTTTACCTACTGTTTTTCCTACAAAACGCCAAAGATAAGCCCGTAATGAAGTGTTTACTTAATGCCATGAATTCGTCAGGCACTTATGTTGTATCAGACTTGTTCTCTCTCAAAGTAATATAACATTTGCAGGCTGGTAGAAACACAGTGTTGAGTACAGTTTTTGTTGAGTTTAAATATCTTCAAACTTAATTCAGTAAAACAATTATTCCAGCGATGAACATAATTCACATAAAACATAAATCACTTGTACAAATCATATGAATAGTACAATGATTGACTGACCAATAAAATTACTGTTAAATTCAACACAGTGAATAGTTGCTGAACAAAAGTCTAACGATTAATGACTACCGACCAACGACTACTGACCAACGGCCACAATATTTAGCAAGAAATAAATTACCTGTTGAAGTTGTCTAAATTCTCATTATCAGCCGAATTTTTTTTTCAGAATAAAAAATGTCATTACTTTTCTACTATTTCTGTATTGCCTAAAATTTCGGCTACTGACCGCCACATTACAAAATAGCCAGTGTCCAAACGTTTCCCTTAAAGTACGTTTGAAATATGAGTATCATTGAAATTGTTTGTGTTCGATTGGGGGGGGGGAGGCGTTACGTATTAGATTTGAATTTGTTATGCTTTATTCTGTTATAAGTTTACAAGGTAATATTTCCAGCCCGCCTCACCATCTGTTCATATTATGTTTCAAGTCCAAGCAACCATGGGTCAAGTAACGGCCCTGACACTCCAGGCGGGAATATTGTTGTGGAAAGTAGATGATGTTTCAGCTGCTACACCCGTCACGCCCGCCATTGGCGTGACAATTCCTTTTGAGCTGTATCAAAGTATCGAGGGAAGTACTTATCAGACGTCGTTTATATTTCAGAGATTACACAAGAGTTGTTACAATGTAGGATGGAAGCTTCTAATGGGCTCATGAGAACTGTCCTAGTGTTGCCTTTCTCAAATGGCATTTGATATTTCTAGAATATGTTTTTAAGCAAACTATTTATGGGTTGTTGTATCAACATCATTAAAAGAAACACAGAAATCAAAATTAATTTAAAAAAAATCAGATTTAAAAAACAAGATGGGATTTCGTTACAGATCAAGATCCAATGCTGGGTCATTAAAAAAACAAAACTGGTTGCAATTCAGAAAACTGCTTCCAGAAAAAGAAATCAAGTAGATATCATAATGTGGGCTATATACAAAAGGGAAATACCCCTTTCAGACCTTGCCAGCACAACGACCAAACGCCTTTACTTTCCCCAACTAATGCCAGGTACCTATTAGAGCTGGGTGGACTCAGAGGCGCCCAAAGATCCCGAGATTCTAAGTTCCCCAGGATTCGCCATGCGCTTTACCGTTTTGCCATCGCGCCCTTAGGTGGATTATATGCGGAGTATATTATTATAATGGACACTAGTTGTTTTTTTCCAAAAAAAAAAAACACAAATTCTGATCATTTTAAACAGGTTCAAGTTTGTTATTTTCATTGCACTCTTATGATTTTAAAATAAATAAGGATGCTGTTGAAAAATTGAATAGTTTTGTTTTTTTTCAATACTTTAAAGTTGGTTTACATGCCACTATTTATTATTATTATCATTATTTTTATTTTGCTACAAAGAAATTTGCTGCTAGATTGATGTCGACATTGCTTCGAGCTCTCTCTTTCATTAGTTTGTAGTTTACCAACTTAAATACAAACTTTAAAAAAAAATTATTTTGACACAAAATGTAATCTTAGCTTTCCTTCTGATTGCCCACTTCCTGGTCATAGGTTACAAGTAGGCGGGGCTAGATTCATGTAACGTTTACAACTTTGTGGGTATTTTAAGACGTTGGCTATCTCTGGCATCTTGAGGCTGTCATACCCTTTATCTCCGCTGTCTTCTTGTACTTTTACTCACCCCCTCCCTCTTTATTATGTGGACAGTTTCAGTGTTGCTGGTTGTTATAGTTGGCTTGTATTTTTGGAGTCATATTTAAAGGACATCACCGAATTCTGTTTGGATTTCATAAGTGCTCTCTGTGATTGCATTGTAGCTCTATGTTTGAACATTTTAGAACACCTTAGTATTATTTCCTACATACATACCGGGGTATATTAAAATCTCTAGGTTCTAAGCAGATTCGTTAATGAAATGTATCATTAGGATAGAATATCTCATGTTGTGACAGAGATGTCAGTGTTTAAAGATGGTTTAGAAACCTCTAATACGAACAGGCACGACAAAAAACGTAACAAACCGATAACCTATCACGTGTGTCCCATTCATATGTATACTCGTTAATGCTTATCGGTTTACAAGTTAGGAGTTTCATAACACTTAATAGCCCCAAATTTTTTCCATTGTTGGAGCCAACTACAAATATGTCGACTCCATTTGTGTACACTGGTGCATAGAAATTTATGATTAAAGAGTTACATTCAGATCATGATTGTTGGTGTCAAAACTTTTGTGTATAAAAGCTTGTCTTCAGTACGAAGATTAATGAACGTGAAGTATTTTACGTGGATACTCAGACCCAGCTGTGACCCATCTATTTTGAAACATCCTACATAGACAAAGCCATTGTATACCGAGGGTCGATTTCGTTATGATAATGATAATAATCTTTATTGTAAGTGAGGAAATTTGTCTTACAATTTGTGCATTACACCAAACAAAACATTGTAACTATAAAAACAAAACAAATGTACATTAATACCTGACTCACTCATAATTTACATGTGAGAAAGTTTATATCAAATGATTTCTTTTTAACGATTTGATTACCAGGGAAACAAAAGAGTGTTTGTGTCTGTTTGTCTTTGCTATCAGTGTCTTGTATATCTTTTGTGATGGTAAAATCACAAAAACCTGACCCAAAGGTTGTTACATGTGGCGGGAGTTGTTGATGGCAAGATAAATTTCGGCGCAATAAAAATAAATAAATATATTATCAACACTGCCAAATAGTTTATGGGGTATTCGGAGTATTGACCGTGTTAGGGCTGCCTTGAGTGGGATCACTACTGCAGTAAATTATTTCATGGGTTGAAAAATACTTTACCTTTATTAATCTATTCAAACGAACATTTGACTTGAGAACATCTTTCCCAAAGTCTCGCATCTTCTAATAAACATACAACATGCACATCCGTCTAGTCACATCGACCAAGTTAGCTCTTGCAGGACTGTGGCAGCAAAGTTCAAGAGTTGTAAATTCCGTTTGTCAAACACTTCAGCTCTGCCATCTCTTCATTCTGCCCTCGAGTGTTCTTTTGAATGTACTCAATAGAAGTAGTGCATTCTCACGATTGATTCTCTTAATGGAACTAAGGGTACGTTCATAAAATACCTTTTTTTTTCCAGAGATGGCAGCATTCTGTATAACAAGATCTATATTTAGACTTTTTAAAATATATTATTATTATTAAAGCATCTACAATGCATTTTACCAGTAAGGGAAAGATAGAGATTTTTGAAACTCTTTTTCAAGTGCGTGTAATCTTGTGTATTATGCATTATTCAAACTAGTCGGCATTATACGTACACTAGGCGGACATTACCCGCGGCCTGCGGGCCTTAGTTTGTGTTTACTAATCTAGTGGATTGGATTTAAATATATGTTAAACTTAGCTAATGATCCTTTCAAGTTTTTCTCTTTCGACACGAAAATAAAAGTGGTTTTGCTAAAATGGGTTTACCCGTTAAGCCGATACATTCATATCTATTAAAAACGAAAGGAGCGCGAAATGAATAGGATATAAAGTACAATTAAAACGGGTTTACCCGATTTGTTAAATGAACCGGATTATAACGTCAGGACGTCTAAATTCGCAGATATACGGAACGAATTTATATAAAAATGCTTTTGAAACACAAATTAGAAGGTTAATTTTATTATATAATGAAATCAATAGACTTATTTTGTATTTTCATGTGTCAAAGTAAAAAGCTATCTGTGCAAAGTGTACTTTTAAAAATTAGATCTAGATCCTTTCGATCTTCTCGCTTGTAATCACGGTAAACATGGCCTAGATCAATGAAATAGTAATACTTGAGAAACTTTTTTTTTTAGGGTCTTACGTTTCCAGTTAGTACCCAAGGAACGATTCTGCCAAGTTTTATCAAGATTGGTCCAACGATTTTGATTTGTATGCGGGACATACATAGCCTACATTCATATATACGCCTTACTTTCTGCTTTATAGTATAGATAGTTACAAACAATAGACGAAGGAAAGATAAAGGTGAGGAGAGCCTAGTTAAATGAAGAGAAATTTATGACTTTGAGGTCCAGCTAATGCTCTTGACGACCAGGTAGTGAAGATATCCTATCTAGGATGGCTGCCTGGTCGTGTGGTTTGCGCGCTGGACTGTCGTTTGGATTTATCGATGGTCCCGGGTTCAAACCCTGCCCGCTCCCATCCCCTGTCGTCCTGCGGGAGATTTGGACTAGGAAGTAAACTATCTTCAACTCTGAAGGAACATCCGAAATATGTAAAACAAACATTTTAGACTGAGCTCTACAAGAGGCGTTTTATCAATTCTAGAAGTGCTTTGAGCTATGCAGAACACCAAATGTTGTGGTGTAGAAAATACTGTAGAATAACAAGACTGAAATCTTGAATGAGAACTTAGTCGTTTTATATTATGGCTGAGTCAGTGTATATTTTTTAACTTGAAGGGGACACTTGTTACAGGGGAAGGAAGTGCGGTTTAAGAGATATCTAGTAGTCATGCCTTACTTTAGAGATTGCTCTTTTTTTAAACATTCATTTTAACTGCATTAAAATTGTCCAACTCATTGCTAACGAAATCATCTTCTAACCATCACTCAAAATCAAAAGTTTCATTGAAGCGGAAATAAGTATCCCATGAGGCCAAGAGCGACGATTTCTTTAGTCCCTGGTAACGATATCAAACAATGGTGTAAACATCGCACTATTTCTTTCTAGTGTTACTTTTGTCTTAGATTGAATGGGAGGGGATAGAATTGGGACGGTAGCGCAGACTGACAGTTTGATAAAATCCTGACCGATATAAATACAGACCTGGTTATCTAGACACGCGCTATCACGGTGTGGGCTGCTGTACTAGCAAAGTTTTTGTTGGCGCGACTTCCTAACACAAAGTTGGTAAAGGTAGAATCAAAAAACTTTCGCCGGGCCAGTCATGTTGACCGTGTAGGCCATTGATGCGCTACCTACGACTCGTGGGCTATATCCGATCCTTGACGCGGTCCTATCCGGCCCCTTTTTTTCACGGTGCTTAATGAAGCAGAAGATGTTCGTTTCCATTTAACTCAATGACTTCTTGCGGAGATGTGGCCCGTGTCATGGGTGTCGGTGTGGTATACTGTCAGGTTAGGCAGCACTGGTGTTTCTTTAACGCCATAGCGCCATCTGCATTACATATTAGTCATATGAGTACGGGGGGGGGGGGGGAGGATGCATCATTCAGGCTGGTTCTTCAGAATTGAAGCTATTACATCCTAGCCCAAACTTCCTACAGGACTGCGGGGGAAAGCGGCGAGCAAAGTTCGAAACCTGTTCCTTCGAGACAACAGACCAGAGCGCATTCCACACTACAAGGCAATGCCAGTAATTGAGATTAATCATGCTGATCCTAACAAAGACTAAAGATTGGACAGTAATGAAGTCGATCAATACGTAAGTGGCAATGAGCTTTGTTTGCAGTTTGTTACGTCTAGACCGCTAACAATGGAAACAATTAGGTTTTTAAAATGTTACCGACTGAGCTACGCTTTCTGTTTCTGATGACTATGAAAGAATCTCTGTCTCCGACTAGATAAAGGTAATCTCGCACAGTTCAAATCTAGTAGGTGAAGACACGATTCTCTCGTTGGAAGGTACACTACAAGTTCAAATCGTCACACGTTTCAAGTGTCCCCCCGCCCTAATCTTAGATCTCAATAAGTTTGTAATTCATCTACATATCCTGGTCTCTGACCGCTGTTCTACCCCCATGCCCCAGGTGAACTTTGCAGCAATCATCTTCGTGACCCACACCGCGGAGAATTGATGTCAGTGTGAACTTCTTTGAAACAAAACACTTAAATCTAACAGATGAAAAAAAAAAACTCTTCTTGAAGTGCTGACTTCATGCTGGGAGGGGCCACGTTCAAGTGTATCAGATCTTCTGTTCGTGGGAGTAGAAATGTTCTTCGGAATTGTTTTGCTATTTTCCGTTGATTTTTCTAAACAGGCGTTCTGAAGTTTGGACTTCTTTTGTGTTGGAGTCAGTCAGGACAGGCACTGTTGTTGTTAGAACTAGAGAGCAGTTTCTTCCTGTGTTAACTAGATTACCTTACCGAGACGTGCACGTGTTTTCTAGCTGTAGTGTGAACTCATGAGAGTTGAGCAGGTAAACACGTGGGAATGCTTGTTTCATGTTCATTCATTTTAAGGTGGGCCTAGCATCTGATACTTTATAGCCTGGCCATAGCATAGAATGTTTTCAAGTGTTATAAAAATTATTTTTTTTCATTCGGCATCTATTGTTTATTGTCAGTATTCTATGAGAAGTTTTGCCAGCTGCTGTGCTTGATCCCACGCTTTTTTTTTGTTTTGTTTTTTTACCCACATTCTTTGAGATTCAAACGCTGACCTCTCTAATTGCCTTCATATTTTGCCCGAGGTATCAAAAATAGTATTAATGAAATTCTTTTAGTAAGCAAAGATTAAACTTCGACATGTTTCCATTTTACAGTGCTATCACCACATAGTTTCCTGCAGAACCATTAGAATTTTTTGGGGGGCGGTTTAGCTGTAGACTTTTGAAATGACTCACAAACGTTTATATAAAAAATAAGCTTCACACGAATGTGTGTTTCCCAATGTGCTGTCGGCTCCTCTAATATACATTCTGCACATCTAGTTTGTGAACGCCAATGCATTTCTCTGTCCCCAATTTGACATTTCATTGTGTCGGGGATCGTATTCTCATCAATTCCAAGTATTTTTAGTCTTGTAATGATATTGGAATGCATTTTGCAAGGCTACAGATCTCGTAATGTTATTATCATCGTGTTTAGTCCTACAATTTAATCAAACTGTGTAGAGCTGTTAGCTGCAGGACATTTTTCACTATATAAAACATAAACTTGAATTAGTTGAGGTAACAAGCCATTTGTTCACATGAGAATAACGCTAAGGACAAAGAATTTGAACTTGCGCTGCAAACAGCGTAGATATAGCGCGCATCTAATTCTTGAAATTGAAAATAGACGGTACAGAAACTGGAGGGGACTTCAAGGTCAACATGACCGAACACGATCTTTTTGTGCACGTTTGGAACTACTTGACCATGGTGAGATTTTATTTTTACCTTCAGGTCCATCGTTAGACTTGACCATGGTGAAATTTTAGTTTTATCTTTTAGGTACATCGTTAGACTTGACCATGGGGAAATTTTAGTTTTACCTTCAGGTCCATCGTTAGACTTGACCATGGTGAGATTTGTTTTAGTTTTACCTTCAGGTCCATCGTTAGACTAGACATAGAAACGAAATGAATTGGAGTATTGTTTATTTACCCATAGAGAAATCTAGACGCTTCGTTTGTTTGTGCTGTCAATTTCGCAGCCATCACTTTTCATGCGCATGTGCATTGCTCTTTAAACTATTTTTATTCGCGCGTGAACAGTTTGACACTAATTAGGTTAATCAAGATTTTTTTTTATTGCATATTAAATGCTTTTTTTTTTTTAAAGTCAGAGTAACACGTGATTTTGTTTACACTTATATGTTTGATCATCTTGTACATATAAGATTGTTCTCGATACTTAGAATAGAAATGAAGCAATCGCTAGGCATCTAGTGAGTACAAGAATAAAAGGAACTTTTTTTTTTTGTGCCTTGCGGTACAGTTCCTAAGAAACTTTTTATAATGAAGAAAAACTCATAGTAAAGACGGTACTTCTATTGTCTCGTTCTGGAAAAAACTTTTCGACCACTTTTTGCCACTCTAAGTTCTAGGCTTCAGGACAATACGTAGTCACTTTTAACTGAGATAAGATCTTGATGAGCTATAAGCTTCAGGGAAAACCCACTCGTAGTCAACCGCTCGGGAAAAGCCTGGAAATCATTTTGAGGCTATGTCTACTGTTAGTACTAATTAATCAAAATATATCAAATATAATAATGATTAAAGATATACTTAGCCCAAAGATCTCCTGAGCAGGGCACACTTCTCCCCAGTACCCCAAGACACACGACCAGTGACTAACGAAATATATATTCGGTTCTCATAACACACATCAATGTCCAGTGGCCAAGCTGGTAACTCGGGACTCGGGTATGCTATTCTGCCTCAACGTGGCACCCGGGTGGAAACGATTACTTGAGGAAGTAATTAGGCTAAATGAATAGCAAAACAAAACTCCTGTGGGAGTGTCCAAAGGAATGCGAGAGCTTTCCCATTGCACGGTGCGGAGTTGAAAGAGAGCTTCCACGTCCCTGTCGATAATCCATGCGCCGTTTCTCAAGGGACCGTTACACTAATGGCGAGTACTGCACTGTTAGCTTGATACAACATAGGAAAATGGCGGAGGTTCCCGGTGTACTCGGCCTTCGGCTATGCACTCTATCTAGTCCATGCGCTCGGAGTGCCAGATATATCGGAAATAGCAATGCTTTACATAGGCATCATTTGGATCTCTTCCAGACAGAATGGTCGTTCAAGCAGGCTTACATGCCTAGAGCTCGAAGAGCCTTCGGCTCAGCACTTTTGACAATCAAACGGTAACTCAGGAGCAAGTGGCAGCTAAACACACTTTACATGGCCTTATAATATATAATCTTCTTAAGGGGAATTACTCCTGTCTTCACAATTACTCAAAAATAGTTCACTCCTTATATGTCACAACAATGATAATGAAGACATTCATAGTTAAGACAAGAGAAGACAATGACAAGTTGTATGACAGTTCACTAATGCGTTACCTTGGTATGTCTTGTGTACCTCGTATAGTACATTCTTTTATTGTAGAGTGTTCAACACCCTACTCCTCCAGCGTTAGAAACGATTTGCTCTGTTCAAAGGTTCGAATTGTTTCTCGTATAATATACGTTCACCTGCTCTTGTATTAAACGTGTTCAATGTTTAATTACGGTAATTAGGTCTAATTACTGATAAGCGAAGGCGCTAATGTAGATCCATTTATCTGCGCACGTGCCGATCGTATTCTGTCAAGTTTGTTTGTCGCTTCTTGAATAAAAGATATCAGTCTGAAGGTCAAGAGCACTGAACACTATAGGATCCTTATTGGGTTTATGTTAGGTTTTTTTTTTTTTAAAGTACATGTCGTTCTACAGTAATATAGAGATTTGTCCCACTTCCACATTTTTTGTTGATGTAATATTTTAAACATTTAAAAAGTACATGCAAAGAACAAACGAAACAAAATAAATGAAGATGAAGATTAAGTGGGGCCATCTCGTTAAGAGCCATACATATCATCTTCATTCTCTAGACGGTGGCTGCCTGGTCGTATGGTATGCCCTCAGGACTGTCGTCACGGTAACTCGCCCCTGCCGTTTCGTGTTAGGACGAAATAATCTTTCTTTATGAGGAGACTGTTAGCAGTGCTGTAACGTCTGCTGTGTGTGTGCTATGAACTTGATCGTTGGTTTCTTTGATCATTCCAAATTTTGATTTTTTATATATTTTTGTTATTTGTTCGATCTCGATATTCGCATTTTTGGATTCATTTGAAAAATTTAAGATTGAAGTCAAATGTTCGAAAAGTATCTTGCAAAATGTCTTAAAATTTTTATTTCGATAAACCTAAAATAAAGAAATAAAGTTTTTAAGAATATTCTAGCGTGTCAGAAAGTACTTAAATCATGCAAACTATATGTATACACATGCGTCTATCTTTGGTCTCTATGATATTGTTATATCCTTGCCATGCAATGCTTTTGGCAGACTTCAAGAACAAGTGTGGCAACGGAGAGGACTCAGCATATCCACAAAACTGCAAGTCTACAGTGCTGTAGTTCTCCTGTCACTCATATATGCGTCTGGACCCTATATTCCCGCCTCATCAAAAAGCTAAACTCCTACCATCTACGCTGTCTAAGGAGTATCCATAAAGTGCGTTGTCCGACCACATACCAGACAAAAAATTCTTAAAGCTGTCCAACATGCACAGTATCAATGCGACAGTAAAAAGGTCCCAACTTCAATGGGCGGGACATGTAGTCCGCATGCCAGACAATTGCCTTCCCAAGCGACTTCTGTACGGGGAGTTGTGTGCAGGAAAGCGAGGATTGGACTTTACAGTCATCTTCGAGTCCATAGAAAATGAGAAATGTGCTCATCTTCGACCACGAAGGAGGAGCTATATATATATTGTTATAACCTTGCCCTGCACACTGCCATCCAAGATAGTGCAGAAGGTGCGCACTATTAGACACTAGGCTAGGAAGGATGTTGACATTAGAAAGGAGAGAACGATTTCGCCCAAGTCTAGAACCGTAATGAAGATGCTGTGCTCAGGCAGACTTTATATGTATGTGGGATGTCCTTGATGTCATTATGTAAATAAACATCTATACCTCGTTGAGTTGCCCCCCTTCAGTTATAACAATATCATATGGGATTAGGCATCTGGCATTAGAAATGGGGAAACATTAAACTGCCTTTTTTTTAAAACAACGAGGAGGTAATGATAAAATCACCGCATTGATTGATGACTATCAATCAATGATAAACAATGTGCTTCGTTGAGTTTGGTTGATAATATAGTATAGTGATGAAGGTGTTAAGCACAACTTGAGATGTTATCTGCGAGATCCTTCATGCAACTCATCCAGAGAATAAACAATATAGAATAAGATAATCTCCATCCTTTTTAAATTCACAACACTCTATTACAGAAATAAAGGCTCGTCTCTCGTCTGTTATTTATTTTTAACCTGTTTCCATCCTGACCTTTAAATAGACTGTCGCGTCACTAAGGTATTACCCAACTTCTACGCGGCTTACTATCAAGTCATTGCAAGGCCATTGATGGGCAAACTACGGCCCGCGGGTGGTCCCACCACACGTTTTGTAATAGTGTTTAAATTCTAATTTCACCCACAATATAAAAATTATAATTTTTAATACGAATTGAATAAAAAAAAATTGAGTTGTATTGAGAATGTGTCATTTTTATGAGTCACTTCTAGTAGCGTCTGTGGATAGACGAGGTTACAAATCAATTTCTGAACGATATATTTAGAGCCTCTTTCAAGAATCATTGACTGATAGGAAGGAAAACAAGGTTAGAAACTATGAAGATAACTTAAACATAGAGTTGAAGCTAGGTGCTGAAACAAATGATACATACATATATTAAGCATAAATAAATAACAGCACCAGGGACCAAGTTTTTAAGAGAGAAAGTAGTGAATTAAAATGCTTCGAAAATAAGGGCATGCGCCGACCGAGGCTCGAACCTGTGACTCTGGATTCGACACCACCGCATAGCGATAACGCACCAAGCGAAACTAACCTCTAGACTCTAGACTCAATATATGTATGTATGAAGATAACTGGGGGCACATTTTTTTTTGTATGTGGGGGGGGGGGGTAAATTTGAAATAATATTTCGAAACTTCAGTGCAATTGAAAAAGTTCTGATATTGTCAATATACATTTGTATGTGGATTGTTCAGTGAAAGCAAACGTGCTGCTGAATGAATTGAACATTGGAACATATTTTTTTTATATTACGCCTTCCTAAATTTTTCCTTTAAATGTCTGGCCCGTACCTAAACACAATTAGCCCATCACTGAGTTAGGCCGTTAAGGAGAAGCTGGGGGGGGGGGGGGAGGAGTTGGTCTTCTCACTACTTAGTGTAATCATTGTGTCCACCCGGCATGCCTAGTGTCCAACTGTTCCCAGTTTAATGTCCAGTACGGTCGTTTTTAGTTGCTGTTTGGGACATTCGTCCTTACAACTGTCAAATCTCAGGATGTCAAGGTGATAGAAGTAATGGTAAGGTCTGAACTTTTTTTTGGTAGTGACCACTGACTGTGTGGGTGAACGGTGGGTACGTGAACAGAGAAACAAAAGAGAGGAAGAAGAGGGATAAAGGGGGGGGGGGGGAAGTCACTATACAAAAGTAGAGAGAGGGGGGGGGGTGGTGTTAGTCAGTGCCAGCATGTGGTAGGAAACAAAATGGACACCACGACAAAGGGACGAGCGGGGTGGGGAATGATTGAAAAATGAAAATCAGAGAGAGGCTGGAAAGGGGAAGCAATTTCTGTTAACCCCCCCCCCCCCCCCCCCCCCCTAGGAGCCTGGTGAAAGAAACGAAATGCTGCATTGAAGTTGGCAGGGAAATAAAAGTATTGTAGGATCTCCAATCATTCATCTTTCCAGCAGCCCATCTTTGATGTACACGTCTTTAGTGGAGGTCATAGTGCGCTAGACGTAATGCCTGGTGTTTGCAGCCGTTGGACTTAACCCTTTACAGAGTTTACCGTTGAGAGGTGGGGGGGGGGGGGAGGAGGCTGTAAGAGGAGTGGGGTTGTGAATAGCAGATGTTTTAGGTAAACAAGTTCACTTCAGATGCAAAATTGGCAGCTGGAAATTGAATGTTACATTTTATAAATAGGGCCCTAAATATGTTTCTTTTATATAGTTGCAACACAAGTCTAAGCCGAGTGGAAGAGAAACTAAGAAATATTTGAATATGGACTTGCTACTAGGCCAACTGAGAACTGGTTTAGGCTTAGAGAACTTTGTCGTGCTGAAAGTAGCGGACGTGAGAATGTTTTAGTTGAACACGTTACGAAAACTGTCAGACAGTCAGACATTACATTTCTTTATTTCAATGATTGATTTAGTCTTCTTAGAATATAGAGACTATTCAAAGGAAACTAGAATGGAACAAGTTATCAACTTTGATCTAGATCTATACAGTTTAAAAGACGTGATTGTAAAAACTAAAACATGATTGCATTGTTTGGAATATAATGTTCAGGAAAACATAAGGCTTTGGTTTTCTAAGTCAAAAGAAAAAGCAAACTAAAATGTTGCTTGGAGTCGCGGTGGCTGAGTGGTAAAACGCTTGGCTTCCGAACCGAGTTTCGGTATTAGTTGGGCGCCTAATTAGCTCTACTGGGTTCCTGACACTAGTTGAGGAAAAATTAAAAGCAGGTCGTTGTGTTGGCCATATGACACCCTCGTTAACCGTTGCCACAGAAAAGATGTCCTGGACATCATCCAGATTGCTAGGTCCAAAAGTGGTGCTTTAAAATGATAGTAAACCCTAGATAAAGGAGAGGATCCTACACTTTTGCTAATGTTGTTAAAATTGTTAAAGCGACGAAACAAGGCTTGGTATTTTAATTATTTTTTTTTTAACATGACATACAAATGACTTGTGTAAAGCGCCAATGTAAGATTTTAGGAGCTACCGTTGTAATCGATACTCGCTAGACCCGCTTTTCACAAGTCATTTTGTTTCTGTGTGTAAAATGATAATGCCAAATGAAAACAAAAGTTTCCCGATACAAGGACACTTGCCGCTGATTGCCCGGGCATAGACGTCAGTGGCTGAGTCCAGGGAGACTTGAGAAGTCTCAATTCATGGCTTTGTTTATTGTTGCAAGCTGCGCACAAGAGGCAACGATCGTGATTGTGCGATCAAAGAATATGCTATTTGAAAATAACTTTTAGCTTAGATCGTGACCTTCCAGAGGCCCAGATCGTGACCTTTTTTTTTGTGTGTTTTGGATCCTAATATGGCGTCTGTCTCGTCGAATGCTAAGTCCAAATGAAGCCGTGAGCTTTTGTTTCATTTCGTTCGACATTTTCGAAGCTTGCCGGCATGTGGCTCGTTATAACCAAGTTTTATATTACCTCACTCTGTCTATCTGGTATTTGTACACGTTATTTCTTCCCCCTCCCCATTCTCGGATCAAGTTGAAACTTTGCACATTTATCCAATGTCGATGACAACCTACGAGTCAATCATTAAAAATGAACCATTGGACCTCTTTTACCAATCGTAAACATACAACATTTAGCCACGCGATTCTCGTATCTCTTCTATAGAAATCACGTAATACACAATGGCTATCACGTGACAGTTTTTTTTTTATTGTTTTATCAATATTATCAGTGGCTAAATGTTGTTTGTTTACGATCGGTGAATGAGGTCCATTAGTTAATTAATTAGTGGTAATTAATTGTTTTTGTCTTATATAGAAAAAGGGGAGATAAAGTTGCAAGATTGAGATATATATTTTTTATTAAATTGTATTTGCTTTTTAAAAAAAATATTAGTTAATATTTTGATCCACAACTATACAGTTTAATGACTGGTTTCTAAAAATTAAAACTGATGAATGTAGACAAAAATAATTCTTTGCACAGATAAATGTTAAAGTTAGATACCATATATAAATAAATGAATATGTACTGAAACCTGGAGATTTATGTAGAAAATTTTATTTATCATATCTTATATAATATAGACGTTACTTCAAAAAAGAAGATGATTACGTTCTACGCGTCATGCATTTAGTCATGCATATTAACCAATGGCTTAAATTCTGCCAAGTCACTGGTTTTCCTGGCTAGTTCAGGCAACCCATTTCATGCTCTAATAGCACTAAGGAAGAAGGAGTATTTGTACAAATTTGTCCTAGCATATGTGACGAGGAATGTGCCTTTGTCTTTGTGTCTTTCAGAGTATTTTATTAAATTTTGTTTTTGTATTTGAAGATTATGGTTCAGTGTTTTATGTATAATTGCTAATTTACTTTTGAGTCTTCTGTCCTGAAGGCTTTCTAAATTTAGTGATTTTACTAAAGGTGTTACTCTGGTTAAATGTGAATATTCGTTTGTTATGAATTTCAGTTTTTTTTTTTCCTTCAAAAGTTCCCAAATAGTTTTTTTTTTGTGTTCGTAAACTCGTTCCAATAACTTATAAAGACTAAATACAAATGTCTAATTAAGAAGATAAGATAATTTTTATTGGTCCAATCAAATGGAAATTCAGTTTGACTACATGTGCACTTCAATACTCTCTCTTTCTCTCTCTCTCTCTTTCTCTCTCTCCCTCCCTCTCCCTCCCTCCCTCCCTCTCTCTCTCTAATTCTCTCTCTCTCTCTCTCCACGTGTGCATATACAAAATTAGTATCCCAATCATCTCCATCAAATTCTATTTTAGTGAGTGCCTGTGTGGCTCCAAATGCTCTCTTGCAAAAAACCCTGGGCAGAAACCCTACCGTAGTGCACGACCAAATAAGAATAGAACCTAAATATCTGCAGGAAGACCGGTAAGACTGCAAACGGGAATTAAATCTTGGCTCATCGTGTAGGAAACTTCATCAACTTATTGATGGGCAGTATCCTAAGATTACGTACCTCTAGCTAGCCATTAGCCTGGTGTAGCCGTACTGTTAATGTGTCCTGTACGTGTATTTTAAGTTCAACTTTAAAGTGCCAGTAAATAAACTGTTTTCATTAACATCAGTTTAGTAAGTTTAGTAGAATAATAAACACAGTTTATATTCTAGCTTTTGGAGTCGCGTGTTTTAGAAACATTGGGAAAAGGGGAAAAAATAAATTAAATACAGGGTAGATAACTGGCGTTTTTATTTGACTAGCAAACTCTTAGTATTACTCCCCTTGCTTGGATTTATTTTAATAATATATCGTATTTCATATTTTCTATTAATCTCATCAGATTGGGGTTCTGTTGATGACGGCGTGGAACTCTGTCAAAGAGTGAGATGCAGAAGGGGGTGGTGGTTTTTTAGTCTTTACATACAGTAGTCTAGAGAGAATGGTATTGCCCTTTTCCTATAAGTAAATGACGTATACCTTTTGTTTACTGACCATGCGCAATGAAATAATAGGAGTTATTTAATGTGATATATTCCACAAGAATGACTACTAATAAGCAATAAGAGAGGTGAGTAGACAAAAGGCGTGATTGAAATCGTGTTTACTCGTGACTATATTCTTCTGAATTCTAACCATACATTGACATCACAACTGTAGCCATCAAGTCCTGGGCCTTACTATTTCTGATCGCTATTGTTGTGTCTGTGTGTGTGTGTGTTAGTGCGTGTGTGTGGCGATGGATTTACAAATTAAAATGCTATTTCCTATTCACCTACGTAGTCCTTAGTCCGTATTCGTACATAGTCCGTATATGTAGTCCGCATGCCAGACAATCGCCTACCCAAACGACTTCTAAATAGGAAGCTGTGTACAGGAAAACGCTCCCAGGGGGTCATTACAGACGCTATAAAGACACCTTTAGGAGCTCCTTCAAAGAGTGGGATATTGACACTCACGACTAGGAAGCACTAGCTCTCGATCGCTCCTCATGGCGTGAAGCCGTGCGTGTCGGAGTCACAAGGTACAAAGCAAGGGGAGTGGCCAGCGTGAAAGAGCGCCGAACCAACAAAAAGCTGAAAGACGAAGCAGGCCTATCTGCTACTGACCAAACCTACCCATGCCACGTATGCGGCCGGTCTTTTAAAGCGAGGACTGAACTTTGCAGTAATCTTCGTGTTCATTGGGAATGAGAAATGTGCTCGTTTTCAATCACGAAGGTGGAGCTATATTTGAAAACTAATTGAGATAACTAAGAGTGTTTGACTTAGACTTCTTATCTTATCTTATATAATACGGACTATATTACTTCAGATACAAACTTGACTGTATTTACAACTGTGACCATCAATTCACCATGAGACATTATTCTTAAGAACAGAATATATATAAGAAAAAATTTGGATCTTAGTCGACTTGATGTCATAAGTAAAAGAGAAGCAGCCATTCATTACATATTTGATTTTATAGTAGCACATGATGTTATCGCGCTCCGTACACGAACTGCCTTTTTAACATTTTGTTTTAAAATTGTTTTTACGCATTCCCATGGGCAAAATACATCTACATTTGTGTTAGTGTACAATGTACACGTTTAGGGGCCTAAATCTGATCATCTATTTTGAACAACAGTGAATTTTTCACTAGCGCTGTTCGTTTGAGGTCTAAACATGACAAGACAGTAGCCGCTTTTCTTACGAGGCTACTAAAAATAGCAAAGCTTTATTTTCTCTTGGCGGGCCTATATGGTGCTTTGAAAGGGCGCACGCAGCCCGCATAGCTATGTACTAATACACGCGCCTCTTGCTTCTGTTGGGCTTTCCTCCTTTGAACAAACCAAAAGTAAATTCTGTGACATTTAGAAAGTAAAGATGCAGTACCTAGCAAAGCTCTTGTGGGAGCAGCATTTCTCCCAATAGTGTCCTTGTTGTATAACACTTGACACATGACTTTATTATCAGAGAAAGTAAAGAAGCAAAATATTTAAAAAAAAAAAACTTATTGAAGGGGAAGAAGGCACTCCGCATTTATTACCATATCTCCCAATAATGTTGAAGCTATTTACCAATAATTAATTGACTACTTAGTTAAATTTTTAATGATGAATGTTTTGTTAGGTACAATAATTGTGCACATTTTCTACTTCATCCGAAAATGGGGTGGAAGAAATGACGTGTACAAACTTTTTTTTACCAGACAGAGTAAGTTGATTTGGGCTTTGCGAAAATAAAAATCCCTAAGTTTGAATTGTTTTCGCTGCATTCTAGTAGAGTTTCACTGGACAAGTGTTTGACTCGCCTGGCCAAGTTAATTCTTATAAAGCAGTAGTTCTATAACCGCTTTATCAAAAATGATAAAAAAAAAAAAAATAGTGCTCTTGCAGCAGCCCTATTCCTTATAATTTATTAGAACAATTGCGTTTTAAAGTGCTAGACAACTTTGTCTAGGGGGGGCTCCAGGCAGTCTTACAGATCTTCAGACGTTATTTTCAATACAGACATACCACATCCCCCCTCACACTGCAGACCCTTCCAATAGAAATAAAACAGTAACGTTCAAAAGAGGTCAGTCGGTTAAAAACTCTGACACTTATTGGCTTCTCCCCTCCGTGACGTCATCCTGGGGTAACTTGACCTTCGCTTGATTTCCACCTGCACTCTGTAAAAGTGGGGTGAAATAGGGCCAGTGATTATAGACTGCCCGCACTGACCGCTGAACTGTGGTCTCCTATACTGTAGGTCTTCAACGCCATTCAATGGGTACGGCTTCAGGAGACGTTTCCAAAAGACACTGAGACCCAACCACTCAGAGACAACCACGGTTTTAACCACCCCCGACTCTACATGCACTCAAGTTTGGACATTACACTGATCCTGACGTCAAAAATACGTTTGATTTTGGGCTATTTAAAATGCAGGGCAGTCCAAGTTTTCCTTAAAGTATGATGCAAGGACTACCCACTATTATCACGAAAAAGAAAAAAAAAACTTGTTTAATTGACTTTTTATATTAGTCCCAATCAGCAAAGTGCTAGCAGTACAAGAAATGAGACAACTAGAAGTATGTTTGGAATTTTTAAAAATTATTTCTCTCATACTTTTCCTCTGTGCCGACTGTCTTTAATGTTTTTACTTTAGATTAATGCTTTATAGACATTTTTTTTCCTTTCATTTCCAGACGTGCATAAAAGATGGAATGCTCTTCAAACAGACTAGTTCATTTAATGTAGGTACTCATTCATCACTGTCTCATTTGTAGTGTTCTATCCTGTAATATAACAGTTAACTGTCTTTGTTGTGATGCGTTTAGGCTTGACATGAAGCGACACGAAACCACAGGAGACCCTTGCTGGCTGTAGAAGCTATGGAAAATCTCAGAGATACTTGTGTGTAGCCATTTATTTAGAATTGTAGCTTGGTTGGAAGTAACTAAACATTAGACTTTTCCGTAAAGAAGCATAATAAACCATTTAATGCTCTTTTACGGCAGTTCCATCGGTAATGTTTGGGATGAAATCAGAATGAATATACAAAGTATCAGCTTAGTCTAATGACTCCTTATTTCACGCTGTATCTTGTGTGACAAAGGCTCTACATTAGTAGTACTAAAATTAGGAATGGTCAAGAGAATGTATTGAGTCCAAGAAATACATTTTGTGCTGTATAACATTTAAAAAATTATTTTGCTAACATAATACTAAATGGGAAAAACACATATCACTTGAGGACTAGTATCGTATTCGTTAGTAGTATTAGGCTTATTGCAGATATAATTGCTTGACCATTTCTCAATTACAACAAAAACAATTTTTTTTGTTATCATCAAATCTTGAACTTTAAGATGTGTCCAATAGTAGGCATACATTCACTTTCATGTCCCGTATGTTGTCTTTCTATCGTAGGAGTCACACCAAGATGTGTTCATGTCTAAAGTTGTATCAGTCTCGATTGTGGTCCAACGAAATATCCAGAATGGCTTCGTTTGTTTATCTCTACATGAAGTCTCTTAATGTTGCTAGTGTGTAGTTTTTGAAATTGTTGCTACTTGGTCGTTTGGTTTGTATCTCCAAAACATCTAGTACAACGATGTAGGCGTGCTAAATTCTTAATGAAACAAACTTTCTTAAATAGAGCTTCTATAACTAGAGACAACTTCAGCTTGAAAGTAGATAAATGTAGAATGACAAGTGACATGATACACCAAACACGATGTCACTCACTACAAACACACGTCTTTAATGTCTCATGTCTCTAGCCCAGCGGTTCTCAACCTTTTAGGCTCGGCAACCCCATTTTACAATCCCCCACTCTGCCGCGACCCCCCCCACCCCCCGCACATACATACAGCAACAGAAGAATAGACAATAACAATCTATTTTTTTTCGATGGTCTTAAGCGACCCCTGGCAAATCGTCAATCGACCCCCAAGGGGGTCGCGATCCACAGGTTGAGAACCCCTGCTCTAGCCTGTCTTCCCGTCGACTTTCACACCAGTTTCTTTTATTCACTCTCAGTACGTCAGACCTACATCATCAGAAACTCTTCAGCCTACACAACCAAAAGCAAACTCATGGTTAGATGCTAAACATGCACTCCCTACCATAAATGCACGCTAGATTTGTTGATTTGTTGGATTGGAATGGACCTCATTCACCAATCGTAAACAAACAACATTTAGTCACGTGATTTTATTGATAAAACAACGGGAAAAAAACTTGTCACGTGACAGCCATCATGAATTAAACATGAGATCGTAAATTATATACAAGAGATAGAGCACCACGTGGCTAAATGTTGTTTGTTTACGGTTGGTGAATGAGGTCTATTGGATTTTGCTAAATGTTTATGTAATGTATGTGTACATTACTTCTAGATCTATCAATAATTACATTATTAGAAGTTGTGACTCCATGGTTGGAAACCACTGGTAAAGAAGACTAATCTGTGGCATTTTGTGCTTCAGTACGGAGTAATCTCACTTGCAGCATCTCATTCAAATAAATTAGGCATGATACACAGCTGCGGTCGCTAATGCAAGGGAAGAAAATGAGCAACTCACTGTAAAATAGAAAAGATTAACTGAGTTACTGCCCCTTGTGTACACGACATTTTCTAAAATTGCAGTGATCGATGAATTTGTTTTCTTGAAAATTTACCCCCCAATTTTTTAATTTTTTTTTAATGCTTTCACTATTTTGTCCGCTTCATTGAAATGTGTGCCCATTTGTTTCAGAGGTGGAAAAAACGTTATTTTAAACTGAAAGGTAGAAGACTGTACTATGCAAAGGATAGAAAGGTGAGCTCTAGTTCATGTATACAACTTTTAAATAGAGACCCCCCCCCCCCCCCCCCCCCCCCACCACAACGTACCACGTATCATTGGACTTCCTTTTTAAAATTGCAGACACAATAAGATTACAAACTTTTATTCTTTCATTGTTCAAAGATTTGCATCGCAGTAATATTTAAAATAGAATTTAAAAAAAAATAAAAAATAAAACTAAATATATTGAACTAGCAAAACCTACATGCCCATATCATGTCCGATGTAAATTATAAATAACTGAAGAGGGCAATTTAGTTTTAAATAAATGTATTCATTTTTATTTCTAATCCAATTTCTTTCCTACCATTGTACTATGATAGTATATTTCCTTTGAAATTCCCACCTTCCAATAGTTTTCATCGTATTCTCAATATTAAATTATAGAATAATGTTAGGGTTAAATTCAACGGAGCTGGGTCTACCAGAAAACAAGAAAATATTTTAAAATACTTTTAAAAAAAGCTTATATTAAACATAGTTGCATCAGCTAGTTTGGATCAGTCAAGTAATTAAATTTGTACGACCTGAATTCGAACTCATGACACAAGCCGACATCGTAACCACTCGGCTAGTGAAGTTCTAATGAACATAGAAGATTGTATAGTTACGTATTGTC